>NNCF01127585.1:26477-63086 GCA_002313205.1 Laupala kohalensis | reverse complement strand
CATTTGAGGAAAAACATCCTATTGTATTAACATGTAATAACCATTTATCTGAATTAATAGCAGAAGCGTATCACTTGAGATATCTACATGCAGGCCCACAACTGCTGAGTTCTGCAATAAAATCCAAGTATTGGATAATATCATTAAACAAATTAGTGAAAAGAATAACAAATCGTTGTTTAACTTGCGTTAAATTAAAGAGACAAACAGCTCGACAATTAATGGGTGCATTACCAACAACTCGGGTCACACCCTCTTCACCTTTTTCTCATGTTTCAGTGGATTTCACAGGACCACTAAACGTTCGTATGGGTTTACCCCGCTCAAAAGCCATTGTAAAGGCCTATATATCTGTTTTTGTCTGTCATTCTTCTAAGGCTGTGTGTTTGGATTTGGTTGAATCCCTTAATACCAAGCACTTCATAGCCTGTCTCACCAGGTTCTCATCCAGGTTCGGTTTTCCTAAAACAATTATGTCAGACAATGCTAAAACCTTTGTCAAATGTAGTAGGTATTTCTCATAATTTTTAAGCTTCATCTCGAGGAAAGAAAATCGAGACGAAATAGAATCAATGTTGAGTAATCAAAATACTCAGTGGATTTTCTCCCCTCCATACAGCCCGCATAGAAACCGCATAGAATTGTCGAGGCGGCTATAAAATCCATGAAATATCATTTGAGAAGAACCATGGGGCAAAATGTGATATCCTTCCTAGATTTACGTACCTTGCTATCCACAATCGAAGCCTGCCTAAATTCCCGTCCGTTGTTTACCCGGTCTACAAATGATGATGACGTGGAAATTATAACGCCCCAACACCTGATCACTGGCCATCCTCTAAAAAATTTACCTTTCACTCAAGACGACAAAAATTGTCGGCAAATATTTTGACTTTTTAGCAGGATCATAGGTGGGTTTGGCACAGGTGGGATCAATGAGCGGGGGGATGGAGTGGGAAGGATTTCTAAGGAGTTTGGTGATCTTCCAGATGTCGTTGGAAGTGGTGATGTTGGCCTTGCTGATGAAGGCGTCCCAGGTTTGGCCCCGGAAAATTTTGAGACGTTCATTAAGAGTACGGCGGATTCGGAGGAAGGAAGACTTGATGGACGGATCTCTTGTCCTGTAAAAGAGTCGCTGTGTTCGTCGGCGCTCACGCACTAGTGCGAGCAGGTCTTGGGGGAGTGTATTTAGGGGGTGTGGAGTAGGAGAAAATATAGTGGTACGTTCGTAGGACCTGGAAATGTGGTAGGTTAGGTGGTTTATGGCGGAGCCAATGTCTGGAGGGGAGTGGATGGGAAGTTTTGTATTAATTTTGGAACTGATGAGGGAAGTGAAAGCTCGCCATTTTGTAGTGGCAGTGGGTGTGAGTGGGAGGGAGAATGGGTAGAAGCCGAGAAATGTGGAGAATAATATGGGAAGGTGGTATGAGGTCAGTTCTTGGAGGGGGTGAGGATTTGTGATGGACAGGTTGTCAGAGTGGAGAACGATTTCGAGAATGTCGTGTGGAAGATGGTTAATGTGGTGGGTGGGAGCGGTTGGAGGGGGGAGAATCAGGTCGGGCGTCTCGTCGAGGAACTCTTTTAATGTTTTGCCAGTGCTGTTCTGAGTGGCACAACCCCAGTCAAAGTTTTTGCTGTTTAGGTCGCCAGCTATGATAATTTGTTGACCCAGCAGCTTTAAGGCGGTCAAGTCTTCCGATTGAAATTGATTTTGTTTTGTAGGACTTCTGTAAACTGAGGCAATGATTACCGGTCCAGAGGTGGTTCCAATCTCGATGATCGTACTTTCCAGCGATGACAATGCTGGAGAGGGCACGAGGGTGTGTGGAGTAGATTTTCTCACGGCTATGGCAGTTCCTCCGCGGGCGGGCTGGCCAGGTTGGGGTGCACGGTCGGTGCGATATATGAAAAACCCAGGGATTGGAAATTTCGTGGAGAGGGCAAGCCAGGTCACTTGCGTGAGGAATATTGTTATGGAATAATCGTGCAGAAATTTTATTATGGAGGGACTTTTGAGGGTAATTGCGCCTTGGCAGTTCCAAGAGGAGAGGTTGAGAATTTTTGGGGGCCAATGAAGCCATTAACAATATGGGGAGATGATTTTGAGAATGGCGAATGTTTTACTAAGGAGATCTCCTGGGTTTTCAAAATTTCGATGATTTTCTTCCCAACTTGAATTACGGTTTTTAAATCGAATTGTTTAAATTCGTTGATCAGAGATGCCAGGTCGGTGGTAGAAAATGGTTGCGATGGTTAAATTTGCTCAGGTTGGGCTATGCCTTGATGGGCGTGCGAAAGTGATGTTTTAAGCGGGGGTGGTGGGGCGGCAAGATTGAAGGAGGGTCGATTTTGGTTTTGCCACGCGGAGGTTTGAGAGGTGCGAAGCTCGCAGACTTTTCCGAGCTGCTCCTGGCGCCGCTGTTTCGCTTGTGCGAATACCGGACAGCCTGACCATTAAGCCACGTGATCTCCGGCGCAGTTAACGCAGACCAGCCGACCTGAACGTGGGAAGTTTGCAAGCGTGTGGGGTTGCGCGCATGGCGGGAAAGCTATTTCCCTGCCGCAGTAGTTGTGGCTGTGCCCCCAGGCCTGGCAGCGGTTGCAACGTGTGATCCATTCCTCCACCCAGATCTTAAGGTGAGAAAGGTACCGGACGTTTTCCTTAAAGGATTTTACTTTTGTCTGCTCGATCTCTACAACGTAGAGACCGAGGTGGGTCCTGTCGTTATCAGATTTCCGTTGCCACTCCGCAACATGAAAAACTAGAAACCCGAATGATTCGAGTTCTTGTTTGATGTCGTCTAGGTTTTCGTTGGCTGGTAGCCCGCGAATTATTAAATGATGTCGCTTTTCCGTGGTCACCCGATGCGAAAAGAAACTAAAATCGGGATCGGTGGTTTTCATGATGCGGAGTTGATTGATAACTTCCGCGTGGTCTTGGGAATCTATTACTTTAATTATGAAATAAGACCGTGTGTTGCGGTCCGTTAGAATAGGTTTACTGAAATTTTGCAAATGCTTCTGCAGTTCTTTGGGAGAAGACACGTTTTCGACGAAGATTTCGCCACCCTTGCGACCACCACTGGTATAAGCAGGGGACGGTGAAGCGATCGAATTTGTAGGGGCAGGAGTAGTAGATGTTGAGGCAGTAGATGCAGAGGGGGCAGAATTTTTATTTAATAGCGGGCAGGGCGTAATGCTTACTTTCTCGTCCCTTACTGGGGACGAGTTACGTTCACTGATAAGCGTGAACCTGTTTGCTAGCATTAGCAAGCGTGCGTCAAGCGCCGGTCGCGGTCGGAACACCTTCCGCTTTAAAATAAAGTCAGAATCGAGAGTCATAGGCTCTTCTGAAACGTAATTTGAAGCGACATCATCTACTTTAGGCAAAGAAGCGCTAGAGGCATCAGTTTGTAACAATGACTCATCCATTGTTGTCAATGTTGCACTTATTGTCGAAGCCATTGTTGCGCTCATTGTTGCAGGTGTTGGTTCTGTTGACTTCTTTCTCCTAGGTGGGTCCTCGTCCAACAGCGCGGAATGGTCAGAGAGTATCACGGGCCGTTTAGTCCGCATTTTGACCAAACATTTTGAAAGTTCACTTCCCGTTTCCATTTCAGAGATTTCAAGGTCGCAGCTGCGATGTTCGGCTCGCGACGACGATTTCTGCTATTTCAACGCCACGCACCAAAAGCTGGAGTGTGTCAGTACATTGAAGGTATTCTCCGCAGGCGCAGAGCACTGCGAAGAACAGCAACCGCTTAAAAATCCAAGCGGCAGGGCCGCAGAGCGGCGCCTACCACGAACTGCAATACTTCCCCAACGCCGGAGCTGCCGCGGGCTGGTGCGGTAATAACCGCAACGGTGAGCCACCGGAACGCTGGTGTAGAGATGAAGGTCCCCCTCTGAGTCAACGGGTCAAAATATATACTCTTAAAATACGGAGCGAAGGAGCAACGATGTTGCCTCCACCGCTGCCGAGCACAGAATGCGACGTCGATGGAAGAATTCTGAGTAATGTTGGAAAGGGAGCATTACCATTCTTCTAGAACGAACCAACGTCACTAGAAATTACTCTACGTGGAGTGAAAAAACCTAATCATTGGCCAAAATAGACGTGACGTCAGGAAGAGAGTGGCCTTTCTTACAAAGTTTTTGGAATCTGGTGGGGAGATAGCTACTTAACGAGAAGCGCAGGAGCGCTCGAGAGCATATTATTATCAGATCAGACTATTATTAGATTATTGTCATTAGTAGAACTCTTACTAGATTGAAATACCGATCTTTTTACGTGATGATTAGGAGAGTTTTACTTTTTTTATCATTGAGATCAAATTTACGTGTTCATTTCGAGATCGGTTTACGAGAGTTCACTTAGAGCAACGACTTAGTTACCTCATTATTGAGGAAAACGATGAACTCGTTGTTCTTAACTAATGATCAAGTGGTCATTAATTAATTGGTTCATTTCGATCTTCGTACGATTTCTGCAGTTAGTTCTCGGTTCGAGTGACTTAACTTTCTAAGTTAATAGAATGGCTGAAAACTTTAATTATGCCATTAAAGTAACGTCAAGTTGAACTGGTTACGACTTTAAATGTTTTTCGGGTCAACAGGTCTTGGTAATCAACGCAGGCGACCGACATTTGTGGGACGGTGAAGCGGAGATCTAGAGGTATCTGGGTCATTGATACCTGAGGGAACCGGCCGGACCAGGCTGTTTTGACGACTGGTGCTCTATCGCCATTGATGTTTAAGTAAAGGTAATTAGCACGACTAGCTGCGTCCAGTATCTTTGTTAGGACGGCAAGTGATAAACCAAGCGAGTGCAACGTTGACAAGAACTTCTGGTAACACTTGTTTATGTAAAATCAATGACACTTATTAGAGACAACCAGTAATTGTTAGTAATTAATATGTGTAAAGTAATTATATGAAGAGTAAAATCATGTTGTAACTGATATTTAGCCAACATTTTATTGTG
This sequence comes from Laupala kohalensis, assembly GCA_002313205.1. Classification (NCBI taxonomy): domain Eukaryota; kingdom Metazoa; phylum Arthropoda; class Insecta; order Orthoptera; family Trigonidiidae; genus Laupala; species Laupala kohalensis. The sequence goes on along the minus strand of NNCF01127585.1, from coordinate 58,102 downwards.
AAACAAAGTGAGATGGTCAAGAATCGTGTGATTTTTGGGGGTACATTTGGGAATATAATGTACATGAGTAGTGTAGAGTATTATGTATAAGTAATGTTTGTTATTGGTTGATTAAACCAATTTTATCAAAGCTTGGTTTTTCTTAAAGAAGAAACGTTTTGTGTATTTTACGATATTAAATGGGCCGAACCCCGACCTTCCAAATTTATTCATTCATTTAGGAGGTGCTTCCTAGTGAATGGCTAAGTGGGCCAGGTAAGTTCAGGTTTACTACGACACCCATCATTTAAATTGTTACAATACAGACACACACACAAACTACGCGCCATAAACACTCACACACACATATGTCTGAGTGTTTATGGCGCGTAGTTTTAAGTTTGCCAATGGGGGAATCCAAAGATTATATGTTTGGAGATGTGTCATTTTTATGTTTCTTTGAAAAGGAGAACAGAGGAATGTCTGCATCTAATCTTTCTCAAGGTATCGTTAAACTTCCACCCACACCCGACCTCTACGCACCAGTCATAACCTCTTATCCAGTGATGCTGGATCTTTTGGCTGTGTAAGCTTACGTAAAGCTTATGTGTCCACTGCTCCTTTTGCCACATGTTCTACTTAACTTGTTCATGTTCGTGCATATTATTTGATATGTTATTTATGCATGAGGATGTTATTTTAAAATATTACTTCGTTTCAAGAATTTACATGATTACGTGTTTTCTTTGTCTTGAATGTAATGTGTGATGAATCTTTATTATTTTTAATGATTTAAAAAAATTCAATGCTTTATAGCAGTTTCTATCGTTAAAAATAGTATTATTGTAAACAATATATTCTAACATTTACAGAATTCTTTGACGAGATAGATGAGGAGCGTTTCAAAATAACAGGAAGTAAATAAAACAAACAGTATCGTCATTTAACCGAAATTATTCATAGATACGATTAATATTTAATAATATAATTTTCAATTTCATTTTGCAAAAAATCAACTCTTTAGTTTTTAATTAAATTATATAAGAATATTGATGGTCTGCTGGCTTTGTTCTATTCTATTTCTATTTCTCTTTATATTTATTAATAAATATATCTTTTGAGATGGAATATAAATCTTGCAGATCTTATCTCCCCAAAAAATGAAAAAACAGAATTTGTATATCAGAGATTTTTTTATATAAATACAAGTAAAATACTTTTTTAAGCAACTTTTTAAATTGGGTAAAATGAGAAGATCAAAATATAGAATAACCTGTGAAAATCATCCGTCTCCTCATAGAATGCTTTAATGCTGCTCTCTAGTCCAGACTGAGAAACGTATATGAGAAAGTATGTGCAATGGTTTTGCACCACTAGTTTCATTTTGTAAACGCAATTTATTTTGTTTGTAACACAGAATTTGAAACAATTATATATGCAACTCTCATTCGATCAACAAAGAGAATAGAATTTCTAAAACCTACATAAATTTTTATAGTGGGTTTATAATGCCTTAGAGCTGAGTATGTATGTTTTATACGTGATAGACTCATTCCTTTTTTGTTGTTGTCGGCAAACCAACATTTGAGAAGAAAGCGTAGTGGTACGTACGTTCGCTTTCTGCCGCTATCGCTTTTAACCACCCCTAAGGACCTGGCAGATCCCCCTCCACCCTCCCACGAAGACAAGTAGTCATTTCTTTCACTATTCGCCTGCTCCCCTGGTATCTCTTCCACACTCGTGCAATTTGATGATTCTCCTGCTAGTTAGAAACGTTTCCCACGTCTCTAAATGATCTTAAAACATTTGAACGTCTCACCCGATTTATTGTGTTATGTTAGAGAAACAAATAATAGAGATTGACGGTATGAGTGAATTNAAATGATCTTAAAACATTTGAACGTCTCACCCGATTTATTGTGTTATGTTAGAGAAACAAATAATAGAGATTGACGGTATGAGTGAATTAAGTCGGAAACTCCATCTCCGGAGAGAGATTTTTGCATACGCTGCTTAAATCGTTAGAAATAGGTGACAACAATGATCAGCAATATTGTTCTTTGAGAAGAGTTTTACAAAAATGTCCACGACAGCATATGTCTATCTACAAAGGTTATAACATAAATTATCGGAAAAACGTTTAAAGATTAGTCGCATTAAAATACATAAACTTATGACAGTATTTCAAAATAAATTCTCATCGAATTAAATGCGTTCTTTGTTTTGTGCATTTAAGAATAAAGAAAACCGTCTTTAAATCGTAAAATTTGGGCGAATACTTTAGATTTCACAAGCGTTTTAGTTTCACAAGTCCCGACCGTCGCACCGCTCCGTGTGTCGCCTCAGGCAAGAATTCGATCGGCGCGCCATTCGGCAATGGAGGTGTTCCACGTAAAGGAAACATTTTATTGTAAAGTATGAAGAGGAGTTAGAGCGTAACATAACACAAACGCCCGTGCGAAAATGGGACACGTTGCTTGTGGTTTGATAAAAAATTTACGAAACATTTAAATAATGGCACTTCACGTAAGGAAATTCCGGGTTCATCAGGAAGTGCGGAGGTCTCATCAGCGCGTTTTCAGTAGCTGATGGTGTTTGTAGACAAGAACAAATAAAATGAAAAGTCGCAACGGAAATAAAGAAATGCTGCAAATAAATAAATATCCTTATTCAGCTAGTCAAAAATTAAAAATAGATTTTTATTAGCACTCTAACACACCTGAGAGTAATCCACGCTTCAGCAAATTCTTTCATTTGGTAAATTTTATTCTGTAACTTGATGTACCTTTCTATTTTCATTCTCTCACTTCCTTCTGCTCAGTTGTCGCACCCCCTTCTTTATTTGTTATTGTTTACATCTTCGAAAATGATTCAACCCATTACGTTGAAACGAATGGAAATCCACATTTTATACAATCGAAGTAACTAAACAACTCGTCATAAATTAACAGTAATGTATTATTCTCCACAAATATTCTCTTTTGTACAGTTTCTGTCGAAAAGTAAAGTTTAAACATTCATGATAAGAAAGCAAAATCACGGTACCTTGAGAAACCTTTAAACTTCACCTTCCCTCAGAAACTGTAAGAAATAGAATATTTATTAATATTACAATATTATTATTATTTATGACAGAAAACAGTACATCTTCACAACTCCCTCAAAACTTGGAAAGCAGCCATCCAACCACGCGGCAGTAGTAATGGACTCAAGTAGTGTTGGTGTAATGCGTTTTATTTCAAAATCTTCGCAACACCCCCAAAAATTGAATTTGTAATAATAGGAATACATTACACATTTCATTATATAGTATTTAAAATATATTGTATTTGAAAATTCTGGAAAGTTTCTCTTCCCACACGCGCTGCCCTGTTTCATTGTGGGTGCTGACGAACACTTACATTTAACCCAGAGGTTGTCAATATGTCATCAGCGACAATTGAAAAGATGGCAGCTGTCGGTTTCATGTGGTCTCTGGTTACTCAGCCTCAGTTGCCAAGCTGCGACGTGTAGCGTCAACTCTACTCTTTCAAAAGGAGAGTTTTCAACATAATTTTTGTGTTCTCATTTATGTAGTTACACAATAATATCGGAACAACGCAGATGTTCTCCTTGATCTATGCTTATTTTCACACTGTCGTAGGAGCGCTGACATCAGAGCTTTCATTTCTCCAATTTACATATGCTTTTGTCGATGTGGTCGGAGCTGTTTACGGATCGTGTGAGGGAGGATAAATATGTTGGGGTGTGAAGGAATGATTTAGGGTTAAATATTTTGGGCAAAACTGGGCGTAGATACCTCTCATTCCTGGTCAATATGCGCTCATATGGCCAATGGCTTCGAGGTTTCGCGTACTAGAGCAGAGTATAACATTATATATGTTTATATATAAATCAAAGCATTGTTTTTATTTTTGGTCGCTTTAAAATTTAAAAATATTTTGGGGAGCCAGGTAACGGGGCAAAGTGGCCAGGGTCACCGATCGCTTTTTAAAATTGAATTAAATGCTTATTTAAACATTATTTAGATGTATGAACTGTAGGTCTGAAGCTTTTCTTGAGTTCTTTGTATTTACAAAATCAAAACTATTATTTGTAACCAGTTTTAATTTCTTTTTAATTTAACAATTTTTAATAAAACTAAGGTTAAATTCATTTATACATTTATACATTTATAAAATACTTTTAAAATTTCATTTCTTTCTTGTCATCTTCTAAGATGTCTTGTTCCATGCAATTTAGATTTGAGATAAAACGAAATGCAATGCAACAGAATAATAACTGAGCAATATAGGCTTGTTACTCGGTAACATGAAGGCTGTGAAGATTCTTAATAAATAGGTCTACGCTTGTGCAGGTTTGAATCCTATCAACACATTTGGACATCATTTAAACAATTTATTTCATGTTTTATGGAATAATAATAATTGTATTTGAGTTTCTAACAAAATGACACTTTTTGCCCAAAAACATTACTATGTATTCATATATTACATAAGCAGCGTTAATACCGAAAATATAGTTTTAGTTAGATATGTATACGAAATTATCATTTCAAGATTTCCTGGTCATTTTATCCCACATTATAGGGGCAAAGTGGTCTCATTGGAAGAGTTAGAAAAAAACAAATATTTCAAAAATTTCTTTCAAGGTATTGTTGCTTTATTGATGGCTATTGATTCGATACCAAATGTTATACGTATTAAATACATTTTGTTATTTAATTTCCTTTTAATAACTGTACTGAAGAAAGTTTTTCCTTAGAGTGGCCACTGTACTCCAGCCTCCCCTAATCATAATCTAATCGTAAATAATACATATTTCACTCATTATCAGAACAAGAAAACAAAGACTCTTCGTCTTCGTATTCATTTTCTTGGTATTTAGTGACTGTCGGAGCCATTAAGAGATCCAAAATCTCCTGTGGTATTTTTTTAATATTGTTAGGTTGTTTTCTTTTACTAGTCATATTGGATCTGAAATGATAAGAAAAAAGTCTAAACTATCTTCAGTAGATTTTTTCTGTGGCTGCATTTTCTTGAATAAATATCACGGTAATTTTTCAAATCCTTGTTGCGCGCCTCTTCCGCCTTATCAGTCAATTGGCCAATGGGCAACAAAGCGCTAGATATTAATTCTGCTCCTTGTAATGTATAATGTGGGAGGCATTAAGTTACAACCCTACATATTAACAGAATAATAGTAGTATCATGTGTTTATTCGCGGAATCGATACTAATCAATCCTACTTCTAATTTTGTTGTTCCTGTTTAGACTTAAGTGTTAGAAAAAAATCGCCTTGCTGTGTAGTAGTCATTAAAGTTGCCAAAACCGATCTTAGCGAAGTCCACGATCAATCTAGTTTTTTCTTTAAATTTGGTTTGGATAAATTTTGCTTCTGCAACTATATTATTTTATCATTTGGTTTGGATATTTTCTTTTTTTTCTGCAACTACTATTTTATCATCACCTTTAGTTAACCACTTTACAGTTGGGACGTTGTAGGAAGGAGACATTCAAAAAGACGTATTCAACCTTATAGGACAGATATTTCAAATTTTTAATTGTGTGTTTTTATTTCTCCATTAATAATTTTATTAAAATCAATGAAATCTTTTTACCTGGCACCGCAATAGATGTTGCTCCGTGATAGCATTGCAAATCTTACCTTCGACCTATTTGTATATGGTGGTGATGATAGTTTTGAGAGAACAGCCGGTGGCACATAGATCTAGGAAAAATAATTACCCGTAAGTTTTTCTCCTTATAAATGTGTATGAAAAATATTTGTTATGAAAACAGTTACAAATAAAATTGAAAAGTATTGTTTATTGAACCATTAAATTTATGGAATTTTTAAGAAAATTGAATGAACTAATATTATTATGAAGGTTGGGAATTATTTTTACATAGTAATGTCCGGAATCCAGGGTTTTCGGTTTCCTTGTTCTAAATACGAGATTTTGTTGATAGTATTTCCAGTTGGAAACGATTATAAGGTTACAATGAACTGGGAAAAGGTAGAGACATAAAAAATACGACAGAAAATATTAAGGAACAATGATTTATTTTTATACGTACAAATAATAATACTGCTTATTTAAGCTCGTGCTAACAACACTCTCCTGTCAGAGTCATATGTACTGGCTCAGAAATATCATAACTTACGGTAAAGCAAACTATTATAAATTAAAGTATAAATTAAAATGAAGTTTTATAAATTAAACTACATAGAAGTACAATTCGAGTAAGCGTTGTGGAATTTCTCCATCTGCTTCAATCTAGAGGGATTGCCTCTCAGCAGCGCTAATTCCGTCTTTGCGGCTCCAAATGAAGACTCCGTCAGTTCAGAGATTCACTGCTAGATGGCATGAAAGTCACGCTGCAACCTCCGAGTTATTTTCTAGCATAATACTCTGCCCTTCGGCTTCAAAGTGCGGTTTGTCTGTTACGAATAATAGATAAGTCGGAGTCATTAATTTCAATGTGAATGGATAATGTGGTAAGATTGCTTTTAAATGAACACATTTTCGGTTCTTTGAATAAATAAATGTTTTCAATTTCATACTATTTACGTATCTAAATACGGTGAAATTCATTAATATGTTTGAATGAATTGATTGAAAATACTTTTATTTCTGGCAATGCTTTTCATGTTAAGAATTTGAATTAGTGTCGCAATGAATATTAAAATGGAGATAGTTTGGTTATTTACAATTATAAGATATTTGCTATTTTACTATTTAAATTTTTGAAATTTTGTCTAAAGTTTTTATGGTGTGTAACAAATTTAAGTTTGGTAAATAAATGAAATTTTGAAGAAGGTTTTTTGGTTTTGATTTTAGTTCAAACTATCCTGATTTTAGAGGAACGTGGAATGTGAAATGCTTATTTCAAAAGATGCCTTTTTCTGTACTTATAAAATTTGAAGGTCTTTTCGGCCGAACGACTGTCATTAGTGCTTCGAGGTACCAAAAAGTAGCTCATGATACATTTTAAACATTGCAATGACGATGGTCGATATTTGTACTAACGGGTTAGACGTTGTAGGAAAAGAAGGGCATGTTTATTTTGACTAATTTTTACGTTTCCGGAAAGGTCACCAGACCTCTTTGTACCATGAAACGATTCTATCGAATTTGATATTAGAAACGTTTAGGAGGAAATTATATCCTAATTATGTATAGTAAAGAAAAATAGTTATATGCTTATGAAAAATAGATGTTTGTATGAGACGTTTTCAGAAATTTCTGGAGCAAACAAAACCCGATGTTCATGAATTGAAAAACATTAATTATAATAAAAATGACTTTCATTTATTTCGCTCCTAGGGAAATGAATGTATCAATCAGGATAGCTCAAACATATGTGAATGGAATGGAAATTGACTATATTATTGTCTGTTCTTATTACAAGCTTTAGAATATTTACGAGACGTTCAATATGAGAAACCTAGTCACATCTTAATTTGAGGTAAGGGTATTTCCACTTCACCTAAATTTACGCCTGGACTACAAGTTACTCGTAAATCTATCATCTAAGAATATTTTTCATAAAATCTTGCGTACGATAGCGTAAAATCGATAGTCTAATTTTTATGCCTCAGTAGTTCAGAGTTAACAATTTTTAATCAGTCAATAATTACTATTCATTATAATTTTATATTTTAATTACATCTGTATAATTATAATTATTGAATAAAAACAGACCTTATTACGCAGACTAAACCATTAAAGAGATTGCTCCACGTTTCGACCCCCATCATCAGGTCATCACTTGGGGTAATCAGTCTGTGTAATAAGGTCGTTTTATTCAATAATCATTATAATTTTATTTTAAAATAAGTGTTTCAAACTTATTCATTGTAACGATCACTACATTACTTGTCCAAATCAATATGCATTGAAAAACGTTATGTCACGTGTATGTACTTATTGAATTTGAAGTAAAATCGTGATGTAGACTAAGTTCAAGGATTTGTTTCGTGTATTGGATGATAGTTTCTTTTTCACTTCGTGACACAAAAAGTAATTGAGAAGTCAGTTCCTCATAGTTTCCTTGTAATCACGTGTCACAAATACTCTTCGAGGGCAATGTACTTTTAATTTTTTCCACATTTAAATCCGTCAAGAATGCTCATTAATCCGTCCAATTACTTCGACAACTCTTGTTCCTGATATGCAAGATTTTCTTTACCACAAACTATTCGATAATAAACAATCCTGAAACAGGAGTTTTGTTCACTTGTTCCTGAAAATCTAGATTGAGATAATGTCGTATCACCAATAAGCTTAGTTTATGATGATTAAGTCAATTACCCAAAGCTATTTTACCAAACTAATCTAAATTATTTCTTGAAAACTTTTTAACTTAACCAGTCAATAATTGTCACATAAATTTCCATCAGCGATTTATTTTCCATGTCGTCTAACAAACGTAAAATTCGAATACACATTCCATAAGGTAGTTTTTGATAAAATAGGAGGTCCATTTAAGAAATTGCTCTCTTTATAGATATGGAGATTGCTCATTATATATTGCTCATTATAGGGTTCAGATCTGTGCTCAAGCAATTAGATGGGATATACCTCCTTCTCAACCAATCAGTACGTGTAATCAGGTCCTCCAAGATACTGGAGAAAAGTTTCCCATTTAGCGCTCTATTAAAAGTTGACGGACAATATACCTATCATCAAAATTTATTCATATTATGGGTGTGACGCAGACTAATCGTGTAAATAATAAATTATCAAAAATTTGTGCACTGATCCATCGCAGAAAAAGATTCCTAACAATTAAGATCAATTAATACCGGGAACACAAACTGCATTTGAAAAGAAACGATGTTTTGCTCCAGTATTGTAACCTGTGATGAGACATTCATTTACAAGCAGAAGCTTGGAAAGAAGAACACGAGTGCACTTGTAGAAAGAACATCAACTCAATCATCATCCGGGAAAAAATATTTCGGAATGTGAATGTCCCGGTTTTCCAATGACGGGTGAACAAGAAACTGGATTCCACTGATCATCAATAAAGTAAAGTCAGTGTTTAACAGTCTCCCTGGATCTCAAAGCAATGGCATTATTCTGCTTCACGATAACATTTCTGTCCACACAGCACACGTAACTCGTGAAATAATCCACTAACTGTTTAGAGTAGTTCTTCCTCACCCCCTAATTATCCTGATTGGATCCTATTATTTGTTTTCTTTTTTGGTTCACTCATGGAGAGGCCTCATGGTAATAAATTATATGGCGTAGTTGTTTGTGTTAACTCCGGAGTAAGACACAAGTTGGAGCATCAGTACCGGGTGTAAAGATACTGATTTAAAGATCGTATCAATTGTTGGAGACGATGGTAAAGAGTGAAAAATGGCATTGTGCAAACTATTTGAGCTCCTCAGTATTTGGTGTCTTTAATTTCTAAATAACATGCTTTCTAATAATTCATTGAATCCCACTAATTTTTGATTAGTTTTATAATAATGTTTTTGAGATTCCTTGAATATAAAAAAATATTGTAACTTATTTTCCCAGATAGAGCACGATGAACATCCCCCATGATACGACAACTTTGATATTTTAAAACTACATGGATCATCACCCGAACATCATTAACTATTAATGTATTGTGTTGTTTGTTTATTGAAAACGTCGTGTCTTCTTATGGGGGAATGAAATTCGGTGTTACCTCAAGGATACTTTAGGAACTCATTCATTTCTGGAGGCGAACATGATGAAAGAGGTATCAGGCTTCGTCATGGCTGATTAATGAATCTGAATTGAGCTTCTCGTCGCTGAGAACTCCGAAACGCCCTTTGATTTCCATGAGAGGAAAATGTTTCCCTCGTATATTATCATCATATGCTGCAGTTGCAGATATTTGATTGATACATAGCAAAACGTTTCTTCACAATCCACGTTAGAATTTTTATATTAAAAAACTGAATAATAAGTTAGATGTGAATAGAAACTCAGTCGTTTACTGTTATGGACTCTGTGGTCTTTGAAACAAGTAGTAAAGCTCACCGATGCATTATACACCTTATTCGTATTCCGTAGGGATTTGGAGAGAACCTAAGAAAGATTTTGAAGTGATGTCTCAGAAGTCAGTGATTAGAGGGTAGTTACGAATACTTCGACCCGTTGAAGTATTTTTTTAAAATTCGAAATATGGACGGTTTGGGGACTACAATGTTGGGTAAATTTTTTTGTGGTATCCATCTTTGTGCAAGATCTGATTTTGAATTCCCATTGATGTATCTAAATGCTGCAAAAGACGGCGTTTGAGAGTATTGTAATGATCATTTCTCGATGAACTGTTTTGGGTAAATTCTGACGATTTATGTGTCGTTGAGTTGTACTCTCCACAAATCTGCTGGTATTTGAGCCCGTGAATTTTTGTGTTTGCGAGTACTCCACTAACGGATCAGACCGATGAATGTCCGACTCGAGGAACATCGAATTGGAGAGCTATCAGTCCCACACTACCCAGACTACCCATGAACAGGAAGAGGGTAGTTCTTGAGTAGTTGGCAGAAGCTTCTACTTGCAGACAGTGACCCATTCCTCGATGGTGCAGTTGTCGCACGCGACGCTGCAGCACCAGCGGAAGCGGCAGTTGCAGCGTTCGTCGCGGCGATCCCGTCGCTCGTCGTAGCCACGACCACAACACAGCGACGCGCAGCCGTCCACGCCTGTACTGCCGCGGATACAGCGTCGCCCTGCTGTCCCTGCAACACACAAAGCAGTTAAATTTAGGTCTGAGAATTCGCAGACCTAAACTTCGTCGTTATGGGGAAACAGCTACGTCCAAGGGCATAGCCAACTTTTCGGGCAGAGGGGTAAAGGTTTTGAGCAGGAGGGGAAAGTTTTGTTCCATTGTAGTGTTTGTGAATGGGAAATGTAGCGTGCTATTGAAGCTTATCTACATGGGGCGACAGGAGGTAGGAGATGGGAGGTAGGGCTATTGTTAATAGGTGGCCCTGTTAGCTGGGTTTACCAACAACTTGGTCCAGGGGGAGCGGTTAGCATTAGTAGGAGTTAGTAATACTAGCAGAAGTGGGAGGTGGATAGATCAAGGAAGGATCGCTTTTCAGTAGCTACAGCTATATGAACCGGGACATTGATGTGAAATTTTTTTCTGACCCCACCGGGAATTGAACCCGGAGTGACTTAGTGGCGAGCAAGCACGCTAATCCCTCTGTCATCGGAGGGGTGGGTAAGTATTTAGGACCGGTTTGGAGAGGCAAATATCATCTCTTCAGTAAGTGAGCCGAAATATGACACAAGCATTTTAGAGCTCGTGGAGTTTACCAGATATTTCTCAAACGGAATGGATTGCAACGATAATTTGGAAACGTTGCTGAAGTATAAGTGGTAAAGAGGTTTACTTTCATATAAGATATTAATGGAATGTATATTAGATTCGTATGTGAATGTATTGTTAAGGCGTCAAGTATATTTCTTCCATTTTATTTGTGACTATCAGTGGGAGAGCGAAAATGCCGTTACCTCCCCCATCCCCCCTTGGTTAAGCCTGTGCCTTGTAATTAACAGAATTATAATACATAAGCAAATTCATTACTTTTCTATTTATTTTAAGAAAATTAAGTCATATAATTAAGTAAAAAATAGCACGATTAACAAATTTATATATACATACCAGCCGACCATACCCGAGGAGTTTATCCCGCAGGTGGCTCAGTTTCGGCTGAATATGGGTTTGGCGAATCCACGGCCCCGAGCTGGGCACTGGTACTGCGCCACCAGTCCTCGGGCACCGTAAGATTTGGGCATGCTTTAGCAACCATCATTGGCGCGATGGTGGAAAGTTGCGAGTTGCAAAGGGCGGAGATCTTACCTTCATCGGCCGTGTCGCCAGGTAGGATTAAATCTCTACAAGAAGCCAGTCCCTTCATCGTGACATTTGACTGTCCTAAACTACCCAAAGATCTCCAAGCTGGATGGCTTAACCGTCTGGTGTGACCTTACATTCCAAATCCTCCACGGAGTTGCAAATGCCAAAGATTTGGACATACAACGACATCGTGTAAGGGCCGTGATACATGCGGGAAGGAGGCACACGGATCCGGTGTTTCATGACCGAGGCCTGTGAAGTGCATTAATTGCACTGGCAGTCTCTCGGTATAGAGCAGGGAGTGTGTCGCCTTTCTGGAAGAAAGGAAAGTGCAGGAGATCAAGACTACGGAGAAGATCCCGTACGAAGACGCATGAAAGAAATACAGGGCTTTACACCCTGTATTTTCTACTAGTTACTCCACCACAGTGAAGACTCCTGTAATAATGAAGACCGTTTCCGTTCAAGCAGATTTCACTGACGTGTCAATGACAACGTCGTGCACGTACCAGGGCAAATGCGGGAAGAAAGATGTTCCAGCCGTTCCCGTTAAACCGAAAACTCCATCGACACCGCGTCCATCTACTTCAAAGAAAACGTCTAGTTGTGCGAAAGCTACCACGGTAACTACCAAGACACAAAGACAAAGCAGGGTTCCAAGGCTAAACCCCTGAACCTTGCTGATTTTTTTAAAACAACAAAAACATCATTGTCCAAAAAGTCGCAGAGATGTAAAGACAACGTCTCTTCTCTTCCTTCCTCCGAGTCGGATTGTGCATTGCCCGAAGGTGATGCGGAAATTCATATACAGGAGCTTGACCCAGAAAGTTCCAAAAAGTAATGGCTTCCATACTTCAGTGGAACCTTAATGGCTATAGAACTCAACGTGATGAGTTACAGCCCTTAGGGTATCACAACCCGATCTATCTTTACCTGCAAGAGACACACCTTTTAACAGAACACTCTCCCTCTATGCAGGGATATGACGACACCACGGAAGATCGAACAAGAGGTGGAGTTGCCGTGTTTGCTAGAAACAGTATCCTCTGCTCACCTGTTCTCCTACAAACTCAAATCCAGGAAATAGCAGTCACAAATCAGAGCATACCAACTATGACCGTGTGTTCAATCTATCTTCCTCCGACACTAAATTTCTCGGAGATTTCCCTCAGAGATCTAATTCACCAGCTCCCTCGACCATTCCTCCTCCTTGGAGATTTCAACGCTTGCAGTGTACTGTAGGGTTCGTCGAGCGATTGCCCCAGGGACCGACTGCTGAATTGTCTCTTTTTGAGCGTGAACATTTATGTTTAATGAATAACGGGGAAATGACCCATTTTGCTTTGTCACGGGGTCATAGACCTGTCCATTTGCTCTGATGAAGTGGCTGATATCTTCCAATGTAAGGTAGAAGATGATCTGCATGGTAGTGACCAACATTATATCAGGTTGTCGTTAGAGGAACGTGTGACTGTTCCGGAATGCAAGCCTCAGAAATGGATTCTCAGAAAGGTTAAATGGTCACTGTGCCGTTCTCTGGCTGTTTTCAGAGAAACGGGCAGTGTCCGAAGAGAGGGTTGACCATCTGCCCCAGTTGATTCATCGCGACGCAGAAGAATCCATTCCCAAAGTATCTATGTTTCCGCAAGGACCTCATGTCCCCTGGTGGAACGACGCATGTCGATCCGCCATTCGGGCGAGGCGAAGAATAATGTGTACATTTAAGGGTAGACCATATCCAGAAAATTTCGCCGCATATCGGATTGCTAGAGCAAAGCGTTCAGAACCATCAAACAATCCAGATCACCTCCTGGAAAGAGTTTCTAAATACCCTTAAGAGTATAACATCGTCCACTAAAGTATGGGAGTCAATCTGAAAGATATCTGGAAGGTATTCTCGAGTCCCAATATCTGGANTACAACATCGTCCACTAAAGTATGGGAGTCAATCCGAAAGATATCTGGAAGGTATTCTCGAGTCCCAATATCTGGGCTCAATTATCAGAGTCAGGTTCTCACCAACAGAGAACCTGACTCAATGGTAACAGTGATGATTGAATACTTTGCTGACCTATCATCTGCAGCAAACTGCAATCCTGATTTCGTGAGGAAAAAGGAAATAACAGAGAGCACGTCCTTTGACTTTCGTTCCACAAACTAACCATACAACACTCCCCTCTCAATGTTGGAGTCAGCTCTAGCGACAGCCCACGACACTGCTCCTGGCACTGATTCAATTCATTATGAAATGCTGAGACAACTCAGTGTCGAGTCGAAAGAATACCTTCTGGATATCTTTAATATTTCTTGGTCCGAGGGAGTATTCCCTAATTCCTGGAAGGAAGCAACGCTTATCCCTTTATTAAAACCANCATCAGTAGTTATCGAAGTATCGCCTTGACGAGTTGCGTCGGTAAAACTCTGGAGAGAATTATCAACCGACGTCTCGTCTGGTTTCTTGAAAGGCATAACTTGCTGAATCGATCTCAGTGTGGTTTCAGGAAGTACCATTCCACCCTGGACAACTTACTTCTCCTGGAAACAGCAATTCAAGATGCTTTGGTCCGAAGACAACATGTCTTCGGAATATTCTTTGACACCGAGAAGGCTTATGATACTACTTGGCTTCATGGCATTTTAAAACAACTCTATGGCCTGGGGATTTAGAGGACATCTTCCTCTGATGTTACAGTCCTTTTTGTATCAGCCTTCCTTCCACTACAGAATTGGAAGTGTCACCTCGGATCTGCTTCTTTAAGAGAACGGTGTTCCTCAGGGCTCACTTCTGAGTGTGAGAAGTGGCCATAAACAGCATAACATCCACTGTAAAGAATCCTGTCCTACACTCTCTTTTTGTCGACAACTTTGTCATACTGTGTCGACTGTGTCACGGGTGCGGAGCGACAAATCCAACTCGTCCTCGATAGATTATACCACTGATCGAAGACAACTGGTTTTCGTATCTCTGCTGAGAAAACACGCTGTGTTCTTTTCAGTAGGAGACCAAGCCTTGTGGGCGAACCTTCTATCATTCTGTAAAATTCTAAAATTCTATCATTCTGTAAAATTCTTAGGTCAAATCTTTGATCAGAGACTGGATTGGATTGAACATCTGACAGACCTAAGAGCTAGAACAATAAATTCTGAATCTATTGAAGTGCCTTAGTAGCAGGGAATGGAGCGCTGATCGCTCGTCCTTGCCCCAGTTTTATCCAGCATTAATAAGATCTCGGCTCGATTATGGTTCTATATTGCTCTGCTCGTGCAAGCTATTTAAAGAAGTTGGATAGAGTCACCATGCAGGTATCCGACTAGTTACGACAGTCTACCGTACTAGCCCCATTCCGAGATTGTATACCGAATGGCGAACCATCTCTTTACCTCCGGTGGCAACTCCTCATGCTACGACACTTTTGCCACGTGCTAACTTTACCCGACAATCTGATACACAATTCTGTATTTCATCCTTTCTCTTCTTCCATTCGTTTCTACAACAACAGACTGAGGGCAACCAAACGTTTTGGATATCTCTCCATATAAATTTTGGAATCCTTGATTATACGCACATCTAATGTCTTAATTCAAGGGTTCAGTATTACTCCTCCTTGGGCTTTGCACAACCTGAAGATTAATTTCGATCTTCTGCATTATGACAAGAAAAACACTCCAGCTGCGATGTTGCGGGTATACTTTCATCTAATCCTCGGCAAACACCGGGTCCATATCCCTGTGTTTACAGACGTGTCGAAGCAGGCTAATGGTGTCGGCTGCGCCGTAGTGTTTCCCCGTAAGACCAGTGGCTATCGTCTAGGCGACCTGTGCAGCGTTTACACCGCTGAGTGTTACGCCATATTGAGAGCACTGCGATCAACAAAGTGCTTCCGCGGATCGAATTTCCTGATTTGTTCTGATTCTTTAAGTGCCCTTTAAGCCATTCATTCTATGATTTCGCAAAAGCGGCATGCCTCAAGAATCGCGTGGATTTCTTTACGATTCCAAAACGAGATCTCCTAAATTCCATCAAGACAAGGATTCTGAGTGAATGGAACAATGAGTGGTTGGCTGTTGAAGGGAATAAGTTCCGACTTATCAAATCTTCTTTTAAGTTATGGAGCAGTTCCTGTATGCCAGTTAGATGCGACAGTTCTTTTTTAGATTTGCTATTTGGGCTATTGAAGTAAGAAAATTCTCCATATATACCACTCGCATGCACGCTTATAATACGACATGCAGCTTTCTACAATATTTAGAATTGATTGAATTTCGAAACCGAGTGCTTCTCAAACGACCAGCAAATGCCACACAAGTTCAGAATACCAATGTAGATTGTTCATGGAGTCAAGAGGATGAATAGTGAAGGATCGACAAGCTACACTAATATTTTGGTAAATTCGCGTGCACGTGGAACGGTGGCGAGTGAGAAAAGAGGAAAATGTTGGCATTCGCTGTGGATAACAGAAAGAGATAGCTTCGGAAAACGAACTAGTCATAGTAGATTTGAAACGTGAAATAACAATATGTCGGTATAAATTAGGACGCGAGAAGAACCTCAAGAAATAGGGAGCACGCGTGCGACGACGGTAGATGAGTTCATATAATTGAACTTCTAAGAAAGTGGTTATCGTCGTGTATCCACGCGGTACTGTGACCGGTATCAAATATTCATTGGAAGGAAACTAAGACTGTAAAAGTAATAATATGAGAGTAAAACCATCTATTTGAATCCTTTTCTTCAAAGTATTCGAAACGTAATATTGTTGTGTTGACACAACGCTTTGAGTGTTCGTGAAGAGATGGTTTTTCGAGACACCGATGCAGTGTTGAGGGCCAGCAGCCATGTGACGTCGCAAGTACTTTGATATTCTCTAACGCTGTGGCTTTGGGAGAAGGAGTACAACTGCGATCATCAACCAGCGACGTAGTGAATTTCTCTAAGGTATTGCAGTGTAAAAACATGTAAGAAACTAAAAAAATATATTTGTTAGACTAGTACGCAAAATTGGAGGTTTCCATGGAGAGGGTAAATTTATCTCAAGCAAAACCAGTAGCTTTATAAGATTAAGTATTTGACTAAAATACCAATCCACGTAATATTCGTTTAATTTTTCAAAGATACTGATTTTATATTCTTTGTAAATCTTGTGAAACTTCATTTACGAAATATTATTGAATTGTGATGAATATAAATTATGCAATTGCGAAGTATCACTCAAGAATTCTGAGAGGATATAAGAAGTATTAATTGATAATTGAGTCTGGTTAATGGAGAGAGCAGTAATTAAGTCGTCACTAGGGATGAATTGAATAAACGACATTGTTTTGAATGAAATCATTGTATTTTAGCACTCGGGAAGCTCGAATTGCATGTCCTTCTTATAAGTATCAAGGGGGACTTATAAAACATATTTTAGAATGATAAGCATGGAAAAAATAAGCTCAAATATCTTCCTCGTCGACATCGTGTAATCTTGATCTCTGGATATATTTTATATATCATTCCTCCAGCTATTTGTTCTTAATATTCCACGGAATATTCTTAGTGGTAGTGCATTTATACATTCTGTATCATTTTATGTGTCAGTGAATCAGTTAGAGACGTATGGCTCAAGGCATATCTTTACCCGTGATCATTGTGGGCATAATGTTTGAAATCGCATCACTTAAAATTTGCTAAAAATGTTGAGAAAAAACTTTCACGTTTTTCTTTCTAAAGGTTGCGAATTGGGTTTCAGCTGAGTTTTATTTCTTCTACTCTCATATGAGTTTCGAATAAGAAACGAAAAACATAGGGAACAGTTGCTGTTTTATTATATGCTTAGTCTAACTGAAAACAAACCCTCTTACGGAAGTAACTACAACTAGATTGAAACGAAGTCAAATCTATTGGACGTCAAAATAATGACCACGAGGACATCATTTGTTACATTTGGGATCTCCTAAAAACAAAGAAAATCCATCAATAAAAATAAAAGATTATAAGTTTTATCAAATAACAATTTATTCATAAAATAGCACTGAATTCAATTGTAATGGCAAACGATACAAAAATACCGTATCCAGCGAATTGATCTGGTCTGGAATTGAAGATTTCTTAATGAATTAAGGAAGGAATATCCGGAGTGTTTTTGAACTATATTATTTTCATTTCGTCCCTATAGTTTTCCGACCTTTTAATGACTCAGTGATTTATGGTCATTTATTTACATAACTCTTTAATAAATCTTACGTCATTCGGAGTTCACATTGAAACATTTACGACCTTCAATCTAGCATTGCATCAAAAAAAAAAAAAAAAAAAGGCATGCGGACCCCCACAGGTGACGAACAACCGTGTCGTATTTCTGCGCTACCACAACTCAGTGTCGTTTGTTTTCACTAGTACCGTTTACTATCCCATACATTTGTATTCATGAAATTGCTTTCACACAAATGTCGATACAGTAAAATGTATCAGTCGATTAGCCACCACAGTCACTAGGGTTTCAATTTGTTATTGTCTGAAATCAATTGAGTGGAACGCATAAGTTTATCACATTCGTCTTGAATGACGTACACTCACCCTCAGTCATGAACGCACAGGCGCAAGTAACGTTTGGTTTATCACGTGTTGACTCATAATCAGCGAGGNCAGTCATGAACGCACAGGCGCAAGTAACTTTTGGTTTATCACGTGTTGACTCATAATCAGCGAGGCTCAGTGTGTGGAGCGCTGAACCGACGGGCAGTCAGGTTTCGATTCCCCGTTACATTTGAGATTTTTCCTTGTATGTCCAGTCTGGCACACAGTCCCATTCAGCCTGCTGTAAAATGAATACCAAGTATATCCTGGAGTAATAAACTGACCAAATCTTCTTCTAATGCCGGAGGCGGATTTGAGGAACTTTGCCCTCCGTAAACCCCATTGTCGCACGTTAGGGGAAACATTGACATTGCAACGTCAACAGCCAGGTGAAAATTGCGACGGACCGGTACTCGAACCCGGGAGTTCCTGCTCAGCCCGGAGGTGTGCTATCCATTGCACCACCCGCCTCGACTTTCAAGTTTGTACGCAACTTCCACCTGGCCTGATCCGATGAACCTGCGACAATTCCCCCGTTAGTGACCACAGGTGGCCCCAAAGCTAGGGGATCTTAAACCAGGTTTTCGCGTACCTACGCGCCGGATGCATATTTAAACTCACAACTTCCTAGCACCTACTCGTGGAGGAGTGCTTGCAACGTCAACAGCCAGGTGAGTATTGCGATGGACCAGGACTCGAACCCGGGACCAACGGACTTGGGAGTCGAGGCGGGTGGTGCAGTGGATAGCACACCTGCGGTCAGAGCAGGAAATCCCGGGTTTTAGTTCCGGTCCGTCGCAATATTCACCTGACTGTTGACGTTACAAGCACTCCTCCACGAATAGGTACTCGGAAGTTGTGAGTTTAAAACATTGACTTTTTTAACACGGACTCCAAATATTGTCTTCAAACGCTAATTCTGCAACGTCATTGTACGTACATAGAAAATTCATTTTACGTTCTGGTAGAATGTCAGTTTTCCGATATTGTATTCAATTTCTTCAAAGTTCGATTCATGAAAAACCAACGAAGATGAAAATGAGCAAAATTTTCCCATTCTCATTTGCCATCTAAATGGGTGACAAAACTTTCGGACAGGTGAAAATGGCGCTTTAGCCAGGAATCGAACTCGGTACTCGTTTTTTGATCGCAATGGTAGTGCCACTACACCACCCGTTCGCCTTCCACGACCGTCCAACATTCCCAACCAGGCCTAAACCCTCAGGCGGCGCACTATGTTAAGGTTGTCTATACATGTACTTCTCCACCATTCTTCGCAATTCTGTCGCCATTTTCACCTGGCCGAAAGTCATCACATCATCTTCTCTATGTGTAGGTACTCGGAAGAAATATATGCATAGATGGGTGACATTCCTTGTATGAGGGAGTGGGGAGAGGCTCACCTGGGAAGTCGACGCTGGGATCTCGCTCGCAGAATGTGGGCGAGCGTTGGAAGTAGAGCAAGTCGAGGGCACGTGGCTTCTTCCGACGCGCGCGTCCCGACGCCGATCGCCGCCCTCCCCCTCCTCCGGTGCGAGGCGACGCCGCTGACGGCCTGGGGCGGGCGCGACGTCCCGTGGGCAGAGCGTTGGGCGACGTCGTGGGCGACGCAGCCAGCAACGGCGCCCCTGCTCTCCCGAGGTTACCCTTACACAAAACATCAGAGCACTAGAGGCGGCTTTCTCATGAGGATAAAAAATGTTTGTGCTTAATCGCTAGAAAATTGATGTATTAATTTCCCAGCAAGGAAATTTAGAAGAAGATTTTTAAAACTATGTTCACAATTGTATTGATTAAATGTTTGTGAATGAAGAAAAAAAGGATCAAGAATACACATTAAGAAAGAAAGTTATTCCCCTGTATTGACTATGTTCTAGGAAATGGATTAGAGTTGTCGTACACAAATAAATAAGTAAATAAATAAACCAATAAATACTCTCTTTAAAATCACATGAAACATCTTTCTACGTTTCTACAGATTATACAACTTTTTAACAAAAACCTGGTTTACTTTTCATTGTGGTGATGCGTTTCATTTTCATCGAATGTTTTCGTCTTCAGTAGTTGGCATCATGTTAATTATTGTGTTCATAAATTAACAATATTGATTGTTGTATTCATTTTCAATTATTTATTAAATAAATTCGTTACTTTATTTATTAAATATTCATCGTTCCGCCCCCTTCAGCTCTCGATTAAAACTTTTCTGCATCCTCACTCCGGCATACATGAATGCTAATCAACAAATATGGGGCACCTTGATAATTAAATATTGATAAAGAAGTAATGAAGATAGGTTTTTTATATTTTTGTTATTTAACTTGATGTATCGATATTTTAGGATACATGTTGGGGAACGACCACTTATCTGTATACTGTATTCGGTACATCTCAACATTTTCTGTCTCTTCTTAACGCTAACATTAACCAGGATAACAAAAAAAATCATTTCCGCACCAGGATGATTACGAAATTTATGGACGAACCCTTTGAAATTTGAATGAACAATCATTCGGTTGACAAATCTTAAAATAATTTTGAATAACCTCGAGGTACACGAAATTTTCGTATCGTACGTTTGTGTGGAAGAATATAAATATATCTTCCTTAATCAAATGTATTACAAAATTTAATTGTAGAATTTATTGTTATGAGAGAAATAAGGTAATAACTGACGAATGGGAAATTATGGTTCAAATTCATTAAAATATCGCATGGTACGATAAACTAATAACACATCTGGTGATTATTTAAATCGGCAGGCGTAAACCATTTTTCGTACTTTGTCGAACTAGTGTCTACTTGACAAATATTCCATCGGTTAACTAGAACAAAACTAAATAAAAGAGGATTTACATAAAACTATAACATTCATACATCTAATACAACCAGGGGCGGATCTTTTTGGAAGCATCATATTCCAACAAAACCAACTTGTCTATGTCTGCAAGAACATACCCAATGCGCCAGTGTTATAAAATGAAATTGGAATTTATGTTGTATTTTATATTTTATAAATAATACTCCGGTATTATTTATTTTACAATAATGAATAGATTCAGAACGTATTAAAATTTGAATTTGATGTCTTTGTATGATTTTGGTGACCAATTTGGAGACCTCNGAGACAGGGATAAGACGCAGGATGGAGCACCCCCTCCGGCCCCAGCTGGGTAGGCTTGAGTACTTCCAGGGAACGTATTACACTCGAATTGACTCAATCTCAAGACAACATTAAATATATTTCAGGATAATACTGAAATTGGCATTAGGAATTCGAATTGATAGTGAGTAAGAAATGCAAAGATAAAGTCATGTAAAAGATGGTCTATCTGGAAAAGGAAATAAAGTTCATGAACAACTGCAAAGATAGGTAAAGTTACGCGTAATGGAACCATTGAAGACGAAAATAATAAATTAATCAATTTATTTTTCTTATGAAAAAAATATATTGATAATTAACAAACTGGGGAAAGTCATTACCACTGTGCCAAGTAGTGTGGCAGCGTGACAAAAGAAAATTACAATAACCTAAATTATCAGTCCAGTCCTTTCTTCTGATACTGATAAGCAACCGTCTGATGACCTTTATCTTTAGTTATATTTAGTTTAATTATAATTTAGTATTAAACATAATATCTTTAATACTAAATTTTAAATGTCTGTTAAGTAAAGATATCTTTCAAAAACAGAGAAAAATATTACATTGTGTAGTAGGTTCAATATAATAAATAAAGACTAAGTAACAATATTTAAATTTAAGCAAAATAAAAAATATAATGATGAAAGTGAAAGTAAAGGAAGAATGCGAGTGAATTGAGATAGAAGAAATATTTTGATAATCTTCTATTTCATCGTGAAACTGTAGTACCTGGTCGACGAGCACTGCAGCTCTGAAGCGATCCTTGAGAGCTGCTCCAACGGCTCTGAAAGGTGGCGCCGCCCACCAGCACGTCTTCAATTCGCAACTGCCTGATACCCCATGGCATTTACAGCGTTGCTGAACATTCGTCACCACTGCCTGCAACAAGACGCCACCAATGTTCAACAACCCTTTAACCGAGATTCAACCAAACTTACATTTTTACCACTGTTGTTTTTAACTTCTGTTTGGAACTAAACCTGGTTTTGCTTCCTAGTCTTAAATATAAATACTATCCTCCCGTTTCTTCTTAATTTTGTTTCCTAAAATGTTGTAAAATGCTTCTGAAAGATCAATCAAAGAAAATGCGGTTTACCAGTTGCATCAATAAGATAACGACGCAATAATATTTCTTGAACGCTCGTTGATGACTTGTGTAACAAAACCTCAAATAAATGCACCAGTCGCTGAGTTGCGATCAGGATAGAATATTCAAATATATTAATTCTGTATTGTGGTAATTTTTAAAATTAAATTATGTGGATTCGAAATACGCAATTAAAACAACTTGTGTATCTTATTCTACATGAAAGACAAAATATAATTATATTACGATTGATTATTTGTAATAATATTTATCATTGATTATTTGCGCCTTTTAATGCAATTTTTTTGAAAAAGACATTAAAACTTCAGTAATATTATACGTGAGTGATAAAACACTTTAATTGAAAAACTCGGGAAAAACTGAAAGTGCTTTTTTTCTATGGTATTTTCGTGTGAACTCAAGACCATAACTCACGATTCCAACGATGGATTCGATGCGTAATTATTGTTTTGTTTTGTTCGTTATGGTTGTGGAAAAGTTTTCATGGAAAAAGTCGGGACAATTACATAGGAAAGTCATTGTGATTTCAAATTTAATGGAAGAAAATAAATCATTTGGTTGACATGAAATTCTGACTTAATTCAATTGTGACTTGAATTTTGGAACAAAACCGTATGGTTCCAAGTCGGATCACATTTCAAGCACATAACACATTTCCAGCATTTCAGCATTTCCAAAATTTCCCATTGGCGTACTTCTGAATGTACTCCTCCTCAAATTGAATATCCATGGCCACAATCGTTAATAGATACAATGATCGCTCAGAAATGCGTTTTTTCTTCTCATTTTTACTTTGTTTACACATTTGAAATAGCTTTTCACAAATTCATAAAACGATCACAAACAAATTTATTCAAAAATTTTGACAGGAGTACGTCTGTCGAGTCAGCTAATATGACAATGATTTTACTTGGGTACAGTCAATAAGAATTCATTAATAGAGAGTTTCACATATTTTCAACTTTTACTTACCCAAGTAACAAGCAAAAAGCGATTGCATATAGATAGAAGCACTTCATTCGTCGTTCCACACTGACCTTGCTTACTGTCAGCTGTTCGATACTGACCTCTCTTCGTCGATTGCAGTTGTGGATGTGTGCACTGTTCAAAGCCTTGAAAGAGTTCTCCTAATGGAGGAGAGAGAGAATCGAATTACACGTGCTTCTTTTAAACTGCTCTTCACGATCTTTTACGTTCAATGGATAAAACAGTTTCCATTAATTATTTATTTACTAGGTTTATGGGATCCTCTTGACCAAGAAACTAAACGAATTTGTGCGACGAATGGAATTATTTCATTCACACGTGACTCAAAAATCGTTATATAACTTGAAATGATAACCAAATCTCATTATTTCTAAATTAAATATACTGTACGCCTCGTTTACTTCATATGACTCAGAATAGTCAAAAGGAGAGATTTTTTATCGTGGATAAAGTGAAACTTATTAGATAGATTAATATCGATAATGAGCGATTGAGATTGATTGAAAGAATTGCTTTCAACACGTTAGTTGATGGAGTTTTGCTTTACACCGCTGTGGTACCGGGGTTTCTGGTTACTGGTTGGCTAACCACGAGAAATTGTATCTGAATTGTACTGTCTTAATACAATGTAGACATAAGTGCGAAATATTAGTGATGTCTCCTTGGTCATAAAATGTACATAACTGTAGCGCTTTCTCCCAATAAAACCCATTCCCATAGATGGGGAATTAAAATTTTGTGATAATGTCAATAAAATAACACATCATTTTATTATCTTTTAAACCGTGTGAAAAATGTCAATAGTTGAATTATTTAATATATTATTATTTTGTTCAACTAAGACGGCGGGTATGATAAGTTCGTGATAGGGCGTACAGTTGAAAGCCCACAACATTCGTGGAACTGTGTGTTCTTTACACCAAATCCACTGTTTCGGTGAAATTAAATGATAAATGGAGTTAATTATTTGTATGAGAGTGAAATATGCGTCACACACACCTAGTACAATGGATCTATCGACTATAAGAGAGGAGCTGACGTGTAATGTGCTCCTTCCTGCTCAAAATATCTTGCCATGACAATATACGGTTTATATTTTTGCCTGGAACAGTGGCACAGAGAAGAGGTTGCACAGTACGGCATCTACGAGAAATGCAATTTAAATTTTCTCAATGTAAATGAATTGTACAATTTCAACATACCACTCAATTTTCAAGATTTTGTTTCCATATTTTCACACTACTTTAGAATGATCTCACCCTATTAATAACAGTTCCGAACCTTATATCTATGTGTTCGCAAAAAAATTAAAATATTTATGAAATTGCTTCCTTTTGAGGAACCCCAAATCCTTTCGGCAGTTAGGGTCTTCGCTCCCTGCGCAAAGCTGAGCGGAAGAGTGACGCACTCGGACGAACTGAGTGAGGTTTTCAGCTGGGGTTTTCCTTATCTTCACCTGACCAACGTCGGTTCGGTATCTTACATTTACTGGCAGCATAACCAATTTTCTTCCCAATTCTTTCTCCATGATGTTATGTTGAAGAGGCCTGATGCTCAGAACATTATATATATATATATATATATATATATATATATATATATATATATATATATACACATACAGTACACTACTGTTAGAACACCCATCGTTATTGTTCTACGTCATGGGTACAATATTCATTTGATGGTGTTCGAACCGTCAAGGCCATATTTCTCCGGCCAATAACAGAATTTTCACACTGTGACAAAGCCGAATTTTCACACTTTGTCACACTGTGACTAAGCACGTGACCCAACTACTAATGTGCGTTTTTACGACTCGAGCCATTCTGTGACGTTCGACAACGCATGCGTTCCGACAGGCGCGCTCCCACCGCACGTTTTCCTGTCCCCACCTGTCATTACTTCTTGCGCAACATGTGAGCTGATTTTTGGTATATTTGAGTCATTTTCTCCTTTAATTATTCTGTTTTAACTCGCGAGAGTTTGCATTTTTGTACAGCGTTCTCATTCTCCATTCCTTGTGTTCTCGTAAGTTTCTTTTTCCCTCCCTCCTCATCCTCCATTTTTTTCATCAATCTCCACCCACATGGCATGCTGAGTTCTCCGCCTTGCCCTCTGGACGTCTCCCGCGTCATGGCCTCTCGTAGCAACGCGTTTCTTGCTCCGCGCGAATTACGCCGTAACATTTTAGTGTTCCCATAACTCACCCGCTCTCCAAGTTCCTCGGGCGTTTTTCTTCGAAAAAATTCCCCCCCCCTCTCCTCCCCACGGTCTCGTCCACCGCTTCGCTTCTTTTTCCTCCGTCGCTCGTTCGCACGTAAGCGCGCGCGTCGATCGCCCGACGCAGGAACGCGTGTAGCGGCGCGACGCGCCCCGCGGGGGCTCCGCGCCAGGTATTCAACGGAGCGCGCGGTCCGTCTTTCGGTTCTCGGCGCTGGTCGTCGCGGTGGTTGTCTCGGCTGTTGGGCATGCGCCCGCGTCCGAGCAAAAACTCGCCGTGTCCTCCTCTCGCGAGTTTCCCGTTCTGAGGTAAGAGGCTCCAGCGAGGGACACGGCGAAGCGCATAAGTGCGAGAGAGAGAGATAACGCAGGTGACAGGCGTCTCGAGGATGACGGATTGACGACGACCATCGACTTCTTTCCTTAATCGATTCTTCCTGCTGCGTCGGCGCTATAGGGGTGCGCGCTCGCTCTCAGCAAGCAAAGGACACGAGTGTGCTCGTGCCATTTTTCACGGTTACTCCTCACTTATGTGGGATTGAATTTTTTTTCGATTTCCTTTGTCAATATTGTGTCAACAGACTGGCTGAATGTTTACACATATCTCGAAGGTTATCATATTTTTTTAAGTAAAGCTATTCATGCGCCAGGCATACATCCTGAAAATCTAAGACATGCGACAGAGGGTTAATAAAAATGAACAATGTAGGATATCAGTAAAATATCAATGGAAAGGTATTGGAGGGTATTATGGCCCACACAAAACTTTGGACTTTTTTCTGCCTCCATTTTGAGAAATGTTGGAATTTTAATTACGTGACGTGATAAATTAACCATCTAAATAGTAGAAAAAAAATCTTCCCTTCCGTTTCCTGTCACATTCGGCAAGAAAACATTAATTTTTCCGTAGCCTTATATTTTCCGAACCCTGTGTTTCAAGTCGACCAAAAAAAGCCGTATTTAATAATTTAGTAATACATCAACTACTAAGTGACGACAGCAAAAATATCGAAAATTATATTTCTCCCGAATTTCCATCTTTAAAATCAGGGTATCAAAAAATCCTTTCTTTGTGGGTCTCTACAAACAAAAGCAAGGTATAAAAATTTCAATTTTCCATTTCCAATAGTTTTCTCTGTATGCTGAAGAATCACTCAGGACAAAGCTATAAGTTAGTTTAGAGCAAAAAATATTAAATTAATTTGTTAATTAAATTTACGACGATGTAGCGTATCTTAGATCATCTCAGGGTTTTAAGCTATCTATCTACCGAATTTCATCCAGATTAGTTTTAGTAATTCAGTCCTCGCAAATATAAGCGTACTAATCATTAATATTGTCCTGATAGTTCGGTTTTGCCACCGTTAAAATATTTCCTGAAGGGCATGCATAATTATTAGTCTTAGATGAGGAAATTCTAGTGCGCAGTGTAGGTAGCTCTTTTCCACAGCAGCCGACGAGTAGCGACCCTCCCATTATCACGAACTCTGTGCCCTTGGATCTCTAGAACTTCGTTTCCGGTACAGGACATGTCATACCGTTGCTACTGTTTGTAGGCATACGGCAGTATCTGAAGTGTAGTGAACGCAAGTAATGAAAGAGTAATATGCTGTATTATAATTTACTTGATAAAGCACGTAGGATCAATGTACGGTGAAACGTGAGTAATACCGACTGGCATTCGGATTGATACTTCGTAATTTATCAAGTGTACCATTAATAATAATCTAATTTTTAAATACGGTTTTTTTAATGCTTGATTGAAGATTGTACTATAAGTCAATCTTGAGAATGCAAGGTTTTATAAAAATTTCAAGAAAAAGTTTTTAGAACAAAATTATAAAACTAATACATCTAATAAATAACAATTGTAGAAATACTGTGGAAAATTTTCAATGTTTTGATAATATGAGCTTTCAAAATTCACCCCTTGAAAACGCTAGAAAGTCGTATTTTTTTCTTACAAACACAATAAAGAGTACTCGAAGTCAAGTAATTTTTAAACTCATATTTTATAACGCAGAATTAAATAACCTGAAATTTGATGAATAATTTGTTGTATTTTTTATTATAATCTCTTTTGACATTATCCATCGTTTTTACCTGTCTATATTTTCACAATATGTGTACTTCGTTTGCAACGACCGTCTTCAGGTGTTCGGCAGCACCGGAATTCGAACCAGGGTATTTTCGTTTTAAAGGCGGGGACGTTACCACTAAGCCACTGCGACCCTCCCATTATCCTATGTTCGTCTGTCCGTCCATCTATCTGTCTGATAGTCTGATGGGTCAATTACATTTCTATTTCATATTTAGTGTAGTATCTGATTGTTGTTGATGCACGTACTCTGAATTTATTTTAAGGGATATTTCATATGATGATCAAAGTAAATTTTCGTAAATTTGTTAAAAATGGTTCCAAATTTTGTCTTGAAATTTTCTGTACAGAGTGTAATTTGTATGTAGTGCATGAGCATAAGTGACTTTTCGCTTGAAATTTTGGTGGTATAGACTGATGCAAATAATACCTCTCAGTTGCACTTCTTCATATAAGAGAATTTTAAGAGACTTGAAAAATATTTAACACCTTAGGAATACCAAGCAGAGGCAGAATGCAGTTTTACTAAAATGAAGTACATAATATTGATAAAATTGACCCAATAAAACACACCAGTTTGTTTTGTCCTGCGACTAAAATGGTGTGAAAGTTACTCAACACGTATTATGCTATTTATAAAACTAAGATATCGCAAAAGTCTTGAAATAATTTTAAGAAATATATTATTATTATTAGAATTACAAATATAGTAATTATTAAGGTTCGTTGAACACAGAATAAAAAGTCGGTTTTAATTGTGAGTGATGTACTATTTGTTAACTGTTTCTAAATTAACCAGATAAGCGTCTTTTCAATAAAACGTATGTTTTTAAGACATCTTTAATGTTTTTAAATCTGTAATGTATTTTTGGAAAGTTTTAGATATTTTCGAAATTTGATGTCATTTAAATTCGTAAACAATGTGAAATGTGTTTGTTTCGAGCGCGACCAACAATTCCGCGGTGTATCATTTAACGTTTATACACTAAATACTTTCTTTAATCAAATTTGTAGATGCTCTACTCATCCGGATGTAACTACAATGTTTGTGAAATTATATAAATATTAAATAGATTCGTTATACATTTAGTTTCACATACTACGGTTTTAAAAGTATGTGCGTACTAGCTGATTACCCGGCGTTGCGTGGGATTCTAATTCTTGGTTTTAACCAGGAAAAAATAAAATCAATCTATAATGTAAGATTAAAATACTTTTACTCACTGGTATTTTTACACATATACAGCATCCTAATTTTTCAAATTCATAATAATAAAAATTTAATACACTACACCACTTCGGGGGTCCCGCCCCGGTTGACGTTTTGCTTCCGAGGTTGCGCCATTTCAATAAAACTCTTGTAAAATATAAACTATTCGTCGAAAGTTTACGATTTAAAGACGTTTTTTATCTTTGTTAAATGCAAAAAACAAATAATCCATTAAATTTAATCAAGATTATTTTTTTCCTTCTTAAAATACTCTCTTAAACATGTATTTTAACACTCCTACTTTTCATAACGTTTTATCGATAAGTTAGGTAAATTTTTTAAAGATATACATATGCTGTCGGGGACATTTTTGTAGGCAAACAATATTGTCATTCATAGTTGTCAACTATCTTTAACCGTTTAGGCAGCGTACGCAATTATAACTCTCTTTTTTCCCGATTTTATCGGCATTTATCATGAAAAACCATTTTATCTTTCTTTTCACACATTGTAAAAATAAAAATTAGCCTATGTTCATCCTGGACATTTAAACTATCACCGTGTAAAATTTCATCACGATCGATTGAGTTGTTCAGGTACCGAACAGACTTTTGCGTTACGCATTTATATATTAGTATGGATGTGAAATGGTTTTGCATCACTAATGTGTAATATACTCGAACGAATTTTTTTCTTTTTGATTTTGGGGACCTCGCGTTCAAGACCATACCGTTTGATAAACGTTGTTGAAGTCGTCCTGGTATCTGTTCAGGCACCATCGCGTAAGTGGACGCTTCCTTCGTCCCGAGCGAATCATTTCACAAGTGAAGATCGATAATTCTGTCAGTGAATAGACATCGAATGCATTGAAATGCTCTAGACGCAACTGTTAGAAACCAATGTAATTTTTTTTCATCCTCCCCTTAATTTTTTAATACATGTGCTCCGCTATCAATACTGATACATATACATATTGTATTAGCAATTACGTCTCTTGCTGATCTCAACTTGACGAAGATCGGGATGACGATTGTTTGATCGGAATATGATATTCGACATGAAATATGTAATCACCCGGAAAAAATGTCTCAACATCTCTACTTATGTAAACTATGTTGGAAATAGTTTCCTCTCTCTCTGAGAGGAATGGTTTCTCTGTGAGAGCGAGCGTCTCCATCGGATTCCCGAGCATTCGCTGGACGATGACAAGATGAATTAGCGGCTGGGAGATACGCGCTCTCGCATAGTGGCTGCCAGGCATCCGTCCTAGGAATCCCACGCCCGCCCCCCGCCGTCCCGTCCCTATCCTCTCTGTCCTCCAATCCACTCTTTTCAGAAGCAGAAGAACACGTCAAATTGAAAGTGATAGGCGTATAATTTTCTGGAGGAGTGGGAAGTGTGGTCTCTATGAGATCGTGAAGTGAGCACGAACTTGACCCGAGTCGTCCCTCATTGACATACGGCTGCGAAGAAAGGGTCCACTCTGCAATTAAATAATCAAGAACAGTTTGTATGTTTTATATATTTTAAAACCTACCGCTATGTGATTCGGTGGAATTAAATTTTCTTATGTTTACTGGCGGCCGAGTTATAGGTGGACAAAACTTCGAATTTCGAATAAATTGCTCTACGCGATATCATATAAATAAAAGCTTTCACTGTTCACACACGATATTCACTCATTTTCTGAGTTTCAGAGGTTGAGCTACAGAGTTTCTCAATAAGGTGGGTGACCCCTATAACCCCCCTGTGCAGGCAATTTGGCCTTACCTGCACAAGAAATGAATGAAGCGACAAAAAGAAAGAATTGAAAGGATAAGAGGGGCAAGATGAATGTTGAATTGCTAATAAGAACAAGTTGTATAATGACACATGCCATGATAATGATGAAGAATAATGATACAATACTGGTTTCCAAGAAAGCATGATGAGATGAGAAGAGGTGATCCTGGAAGTCAGCTCTGTTGTAGCAGATGTAGAAAGTGGAGTAGGTTCGGTGCTGATCCGAAAATCCAAGGTTCGAAAACCGTTATACTCGTGGATAACAGCGCTGTCTGTAGCTTGTAGTGAAGGCTTGATCTGTAGGAAATGTCGGTTTGTGGCCGATCCACAACGGCAGCGACGAGTAGCGAAGTGAAGTGTTCGAAAGCAAGGACCCATGTAGTGAAGGGTTGAACAGGAGAAAATATCCTTGTATGTCGACCCACGATACAAGAGACGAGATCAGAGGTGTGTCCTCTCTCTTGGTTGTGGAACGAAGGTAGTAGATAGAAAGAAAAAGTCCATGTGGTTTATATATCTTTCGTCTTCGTGCTCGCGGTTACATGTTCGATTAGTCCAATCGATATGACGTCATAACTCGACGAGGTATCGGCTGTTCATTGGTTGTGTGGCGAGGAAGCAATTAAATTTCTGGACTCATCCAAATTGAGTGATGCAGGATTGTGATTCGAATATA
>NNCF01127585.1:0-26249 GCA_002313205.1 Laupala kohalensis | reverse complement strand
AAATGTTAAAATTTTGTTAACTTTGAAAAAGAATTCGTCTTTTGTTTTTTGAAAAACTCATTCCTAGTAAATCCTGTCCTAATACTCAAGCAACATACCGTCAATATTTTCTTATTAGCTCTCTGCTTTGATGGATAAGTCAGTGATTCACAACAACACACCTGATAGATTCATTACTATCACCCATTTAAAATTTGAATATCGAAAATTTTACGAATTCATTTTTAGTTATTTAATTTAATATTCTTTACATTTAATACCAGAGAAAATGTCTCAGTTTGAGGAATAAATTATTACACCATTCGTTATTTCGAATAAAAAATTCCTGAAAACATGTACCTATAAAATTGTAAACTCAGAAACACGTTTGTCAATTCTTCAATTAAGTGTCTACATATGAAAACGGATGATACCTGAATTAATTCTTAAAATACAGTAAAAATTGTGAACATTCGAAAATTTCCTATTCATTCAATTCACTCCTTTGAAACTGAAGTTTCGAAAAATCCTGGTTTACTGAGCTTTAACGACAAAAATAATACATCGTGCGAAAATTTCAAGTTCTTGTCTTCAATAATTTTCTGTGTGCATTGATTAATGTGTCACTCAGTAAGGACAACGCACCAAACGTTTGCACTGCTTTTCACTCATTTAAAAGAAAAATATCTTAAATTTCAGAAATTGTTTTTCTGATAAATATTTTAAACATTTACATACAAAATGTGTAGTTGACTTCTCAATTAATTTATGATGTACAGTGAAAGTAAGATAGTATGCCGTTAACGCGAAGGACAAAATATTCTGCATCTTTGCTAACCCAAATAAGTCAAGTATTGGTAAACCCAAAAATTTTATTTCAGGAAATAAAAAAAAATTGATATAAAAACACCAAGGTATTCCACATTGTTCGCAAGATACAGAGACCATAGGAACCCTTTTTTATTCTTCAAAAATTGAAGTTTGGAGAAATCACTTTTTAGTGTAACTAGTTAATATTAAAGCAACATTTTTAATTTAAGCACCGAATTTTAATTCCCTACCTAATTTTTTTGCTCCGCTTTGACGAATGAATTATATAAGATTATTACGCCGCTTGTGTAGAGAGATTCCTTAGTAAAAATCTTTCGATTATAAATCGTATTAACTCGATCAGTTAGAGTCTTCGAGTAACAAACATTTTCTCCTTGATAGTATTCGTGAGAAGAAAATATTAAAAACATTTGAGAACGTTTATTTTAACAAATAAACTTCCCAAAATTCACTTGCACAATGCCGGGAGTAATGAGCATGCTACATATTTTTTAAATTATTCATTTCTGAAGAAGGCATTGATTTATAATATTGTTACAAATTTTATCGTATCGTAAATCGGAGGTTCTACTTATGACACCAACAAAAGTGAATTCTGAGGATGCTGAGTCCATCATCTTCTAATACGTATCCTCGACATTCTCTAACTACGTTGTTCCAGACTCGTTCTCGATCTTAAACTGTGATTCACTGTGACTGCGCCTTTTCACACGCCCTCTTCATTCTGCCCTCCACAACACTCGCGGAATGCGCTACTGAAGGAAGACGGAGGGCAACATGGCTTCCTAGGTGACTCGCTCCGGTAGTGAGAGCTAGCAGTGCTGGTGGATGGTGATGGAATTTGGCGGTGACAGTGGCGCCCAAAGCGGGCCAAGTTTGGTGATTCGCCTCCAATAGCGTTCCGGTGGGGTGGGGGATGGGGAAAAGCAGTCTCTGGAGCTGAAGGACGCTCCCAGACGTGGTGGCACAGATGGAGGACGCGATAAGCGCGTGTTGTGTTTCAGTTGCCAAATTATCCGTGATTTTTTCTTCTGGCACGTTGCTTAGGTGGAGAGCTCCCGGTCCCTTGACACAGGTGGGATAAAGGACCGTCGGGCGTTCAAAGGAGGGCGGGATTCGGGTGATGGAAAAGGGCGTCGCACTTACCTTCAGAGGGGTACTTGAGAAGAGGGCTCTCTGGGAAAAAGGGGGAGGGGTTTGATTGGACGGCGTCTATGAACACTCGTGGGAAACTACGGCATAAGATATGTTTATTCACTCCTCTATATAAGCTTATCAAATAAACAATATTTATTAATTTATAATTTCATTCTATAACGTAGTTATAAATATTTCAGAGGCTACAGCAAATGTTGTTGGAATGCCAAGTAGTTAACTCGTACAAATATTGCTTTGTTGATGTTTGAATTCCATTGGAATTAAATTGACAAAATCGTTAAAATCATTAAAATTCAGGCTTAATTTTACCAACGTGTCTAAAAATATTGTTTTACACCCACCAGCGATAAAAAACAGTCGTTTAACTACTTGTGCGTAACACAAAAATATAAACTTTATTGCACAAAGTTCTTTCTTCTTCATATGTATGCTAAAGTAATCACTAAATAACATACACTTAAGAGCACGTTCACAATATAAAGAGGAAAATGATGTTATGATACTGAATTTTAACCATTTGAAATCAATTAAGACGATA
This sequence comes from Laupala kohalensis, assembly GCA_002313205.1. NCBI lineage: Eukaryota > Metazoa > Arthropoda > Insecta > Orthoptera > Trigonidiidae > Laupala > Laupala kohalensis. Next base: position 23,743 of record NNCF01127585.1, on the reverse strand, counting down.
GAACTCCGAGGAGTAAAACATGACAAAATTTGTATACTCTTTCATCAGTCATCGTTAGGTAAAATATGTAATACCTCGAAGCTGCTGATAACAACGTAATATAAGCTAACATCACAGTGGATTTAAAGATATTGCTTTCGTTTTTACAATTGTCATTCAAACATACCCGACAGTAGAGACCGTACTTCTGTGAAGAGATAAGTGGATAGATTGATGTGGGTTTTCTCATCATTTCACTAGAGATAAGAAATATATCAATGAATCATACGGATTTTGATAGTATTCATCGAATAGCAATTCACTTTAAAATAAGTAACATTAAAAAAATACTTTTTTAAAAGAGAGGTGATGAAAGAAATATTGAGATTACTTCTCACCTAAAGCGATAAAAAGGAAAGTTGCCAATCAAATCTCGCAGATCACAACTGAGAGATGAAAATTTGCATGAGGACTTGCTTTTAGATAGAATACGATGAAATAATTTTACTTGAAGTTCCCATATGAATGAATGAATTTGATATGATCCCATTCTTTGCTTAAAAAATGCAGTTTGCTGTAATTCTATAAATACTTTGCGAGAGAGAATGCAACATTTGCTTTAATTTTTTTGTGGTACCCATAGGAATATTATGTTGCTTTTTAATACTAGGTCTCTTATTTTTCATTCTATTACATGCTTTCAGGCTATAAGAAAATGCATTTTATCATTTTCTATCATTCCTCATTTAATCTCTCGTGAACAAGTATTTGGAAGAGAAACGCTCAATTCTCTTATGATAGCTGCGACATCTTTAATTGTAATACATTGGTAACAAGTCAGCGACTCCAACCATTACCCGATCTGAGGAACGTGAAATCAATGGAATTGGAGAGGAGTCTCGTGGTCAGAAATCAAAATGGGAATAAACCCTTGCCATAGTGCACTCCACTTCTATCATTCCTGTTCACATTCACTCCTTGAGACGAATGACGGAGGCATTGCTCTGCCTTGACAATGCATCCAACGATGACGGACGCTCTCGCGCACGTGTCCAGGCTCTGAGCGTCTTCGGGCCGTTTTGCTTAATGGTCTTCCAACGAGCCGAACGCTTCGTTAAGGAAGTGCTATGCGGCACTCGTGAGTTTCTCGGGAAAGGAGTAATTCAGACATTCTATGAATGCAAACAGTTTTTCCTTATTCAGAAATCACATTGTTCTACAGAATTAAGCTGACTGTGTCTAAAATGTTGATGTTTTAAAGTTGACTTGTAAAGGGAACGTTGTTGTGTCTGAATGAAGACATGATAACAAAGATGTAATGTGATAGTTCTATCAATTGATAAACAAATTATCAAAGTTTTGATGGTTTTTTGATAGATACACTTTTAAACACACATAAAACTAAATGTATTGTATTAATATTCAGACAACAAGTTTTACAGTGGAACGAATTTGACAACAAAGTGTCTTATAGGACACCAACTGATACTGTTTTTTTTTCAACTCTTATTTAACTTGGCACATTCGTATGTTTATGTATGTCCTTCCAGTTCAAAATTTGTAAATTTTATTTCCTCTCCCATTTTTTTGATAACAGCAGAATGCACATTTACCTGGTCTTTCTGCCGGAATAGCTATAGATAGATGAATATCACTTTCTTTCTTACTCAAAAAGATGATTATTTCAGAGCGGAGAATGTTTATAAGAAAGGTATTCAACATTCTTTGATAAATTTGTGGTTTTGACAAAGAGAATGACAGATTATTTAGAAATTTAGCTCGACTATGAATTATATGTCCAGATTGCCTCCATATTTTTATTCTAAATAAGTTTTCACTCCCCCGTAATGATTCAAGCATCCTTCATTTTTAACATTTACAGGAAAAATTGAATTATCTTTTCGGACCCCCAAAATTGTGCTGTTTTTTAACTAACGCGAGCCTCTAATAATATTATATATCTCCTTCCACACATCTCATTGTCTTAGAAGTTCATTTTTGTAAGATAACGCTGATTTCTTCGCGAGAATATACCCCGAAAAAAGTAACGTTGTGCAAATCCACACTCCACTCAGCCACACACTCGGGAATACTAATCTCGGGTAGTAACAAGGAAATGGAGACAATAGAGACTCATACCCAGTGGAATATTGGCTAAGAGGGTATCAAGAAGAAGCGCGTAAAATTAGATACTATGCGCATACGCGAAAGAAATGTGCAGATGCCACGTGTGACGCAGCCTTGCCATTTGAAGGTTAATATAAAATGCATCGTCAACGACCAGGTGAAAATTGCGACGGACCTGGACTCGAACCCAGGATTTTTGCTCTGGTCGCGTGTGTGCTGTTCACATGTTCGATGCGCAGTGGACAGCACACCTGCAGCCAGAGCAGGATGTCCCGGATTCGAGTCCCGGTTCGTCGCTAATTTCACCTGGCCGTTGACGATGCGAACACTCGTTCACGAGTACCTAGGTACTGGGAAATTGTGAGTTATTTATATAAAAAGTTTCCCTTCCTTTGCCAAGAATTTGTAACTTGAACATACAGAGATGAGAAGGTATAAAAATACCTAATTAGTTCCAGTTAATGACGCGTTAAGAATACACACATTCGCATGATTATTCGTTATGAATGAATTTATGCCCCAATTCTTTGTCTTTTGTAGAAAGTGCTTCTGTTCATTTTATAAAGTTATTGAGAAGTGATTTTGATGTTCTTGAATTTTTCCCTTAAAAATCATTTGTGTTCAAACTCGTACGATGTAATTGATTGATAATAATGATAAATATAAATCAAAGCGAAAAAATGGACATTTGATGAGAATTTCTCTATATCTGCATTTTGTTCTTCATAAGTAGGGAATATAAGGTTCCAAAAAGTTTTGCAATATTTTTAGCTAGCTTTTTAATGAAGCGCTTGTTTACTGTTTTCTATAATTATTGAGTGTCTAAAACTACATAAAGATAATTAAAATATCAAAAATTTTATAAGTAATAATACATTGTAAAAACGTACATTAGTAGTTACATAGAATATTTGAAGCAATAAAAAAATATATTATTCGTTTGTTTTTATTATGTTGTAATTTCTACAATAAACTATGATACTTGGATTCAGAAAGTTACTCTGATGAGCATCACAATTATTGTCTGATTTACAGTTTTTACAAATATATAATTTATTAAACTTGACACAAAAGTCGGTACAATTAAAACATTGTGACTATTTGTAGGCGGACTGATTTTTGAAAAGGGTTCAGCGCATGTAATCCAGAAGCAGTCTGCCATTTTCCTCCTCGTCCGACGACACGTGTGTAAGAACCTTTTCCTAATGTTTTGTTTCTTCCATTTCTCTCTTATTGCAGTGAGTAACGTTTTTTCACTGACTGTCGTTTAAGGCATTTTCCGGCTCTTCAACCATTTTTTACTAGCGAATACGTCAAGAGGGCACTCACCATTGGTTACAAATTTCGGATCACTTTCCTATCACCAACTTTAAGATCGTTAATATAACTTGAATTTCCGATTGAAGTAAATAAAATTGAAAAATACTGTTTACTTAACTACGAAATTATTCGAATTAAATTGACAAAATAGACGAAATTAAATTGACTCTGTATCTACGTGCCTCACTAGAACAGTTACATCTTGCCACGTGTTACACAGTTTCATATCTTGATACGTGTTTGGAATAATCCTGTTGAATAGAACTTCAAAATAAACTATCACTTACCTCGCAACCCAGACTTTCATGTGGTACTCAAGTTACAAAATTATCTACAAGGACTCCGTCACAAAAAGCAAAAATTTACCAGAAAAAATACTCACAGTCGTACAATCAACATTTTCAGAAGCATTCTCTCTACTCCTGACTGAAAACAGGCCCAATTCCGGCAGGGATGCCACACGAACTTGTAAGAAAAGTCACTTTCTGTCAAAGATTAATTGACATTACCCTCTTATTAGTCCAATTTTTATTAGTCCCATGCTGTGTATTAAACTCACTACAACAATTCTTATACCCTACTTTTTATTACTTTTTTCACGAGAGCTGTACTGAAAAGGATTTCCAAAAAATAGTCTTTTCCCAGAGTGAAACATTTATTTTTTGTTTTACAGTAGAAATTACATCAGAACCAGTTATTTGTGGGAAAACACAAAGTTATGTTTTCCACGTGTTTAATTTTTCATCTTAAGTAAATCTAGTTCTCCCGACTGTTTTGTTACCTCTGCTACATGAACAAGTATTTTTACGTCAATTCGATGTTTTTCACCCAGTTTAGCAAGTATAGATTTGTTTGTTTGTTTTTCGTGATAGCGCATCTGTCAGTTTCCAGTAGGAGGCTTAATATGTATAACGCCGTATGTACCGTCATCCTAATTGAGTTTTTTTTCTGGGTTTTCTTCAATTGCTTAAGGTTAATATCGGGATGATCCCTAGTTTGATCCCCAGAGTAGAGTGATTTTCTAGTCCTCCCTCTTCGTGGTATAATTTATAATTATGAGTATATATTAATGTATGTATTGTTATTTATGTATGTATTGATATTTATGTTTTATTATTATGTATTATTTTTTTGACAGTAGTAAGGTGTAATAGTAGACCTGATAGCTTGAGCTTAACCACGAAAGAAAAGTTTATTATTATTATTATTTATTATGTTGGCAGCAATGGGGATTTTACTCGCGCATCAATGTCCTGACTGACCCAGTCCAGGTTTATTAGGCGTGCTGAATAATAAGTACTCGTACCGGTACTTCAGCCGTGTATTTTTGGAAATTGTTCCTTAAGAAATGGTAGGAATTTTATAAATAACCTCGCACTACAGCAAGATACTCTTTCACTGAGGAATTGATTGGGCATAAAAAATAATATCTGTGTATTAAGTCACTGCTTTCCAATGAAGCGTGGAACGAGAATTTGTGTTGTATAGTTACCTTATCTTGATCAATTACTAACATATAATAATAGGAGTATTTTGTCTTACGGCACCGACGATGTCTCACAGTGTTTTTTTGCAAAAATTGGAGGGAGTCTAGCTTAAACAGAAAACTTAGTATCTTCTTAAACAGAAAACTTAGTGCTTTTTGGTTTTTCAATAGGAAGAAAATATTGTAGAGACGTCGTTAGTTTCCTCAAAATAAAAAGAAAATGTCACTCCATTCTTTTAAGAATAGATCTAGGGATTTTTTCACATTCCTTCAATGACTAACTTTTTTCACAAAATTTCTTTGGTTTTTACATTTTTAGTGAGAAACTCCGTCGAACTAATGTAAGCGGCCACGAAAGTGTCACCTATCGACTATTTTGCCTCAATACATAGAACAATCTAGAAAAGAAAACTATTTGATTAAGTTATTCCTCAAAATCATACGAATTTTTTTGACAACGCAAAGTGAAATTAGTAAATTAGCGACGTACATTGTCATCCTACAACAGCAGACATTTTCTTCTCTAACATTACATCTGAAAACGATTCTATGTGACTTTCTGAGTTGAATACTCAGGCCCAATATGAACATCGCTTAATTTTTTACGAAGTCATGAACTCTAAAGTACAATCCAAGTTGTACTTTATTCGTGAATTGAAGATCATTAGTTCTCTACCGCGATGAAAACGTATCTGTTAATTACATTTTCGATAAACCACCCAACTATCATCGAATAAGAAACAATTAAACTACTTTGAATTATTATCAGACGTCTTGCTATGGGAATATTATTGGGATGGATTAGAGTTTTCAGTCGAGAGATGTGAATGTAACTAGTGAATTGAACTATTAGGATTGAGGGTTAACTTTAGAGTCATTATATTTCCGTAAATAACTGATAAAAATAAACAAGATATTATTAGCCTGAAACTTAATGTGACAAGACGTGCTTGAAAGAAAACTTTTGTCTTAGAAAAGTTTACGAAGTCAGATCCATCCAAAAATTTTGACTTCAAAGCAAAGTGCTGTGTGCAACGTATCATGAGATCAAAAATACAATTAAAAAAAATGTAATATGAAACAATGAACTAAATTTTTTTATATGCATGTGTGACCGTATTCGTACGTCATTTATTCAATTAAGTCACATGCTAATTCGTAATTTTCCAGATTACTGTAATGAATACAATCTGCGATCAGAGGGGATCAAAGTCGTAATCTTTCACTGGAAGAGATCTGTTCGATCACTGTCCACGTTGCAGCTCAGAGGAATCAGTCGGTCAGGTTCCCCGCAGCAGGGGATTTGGAGCGCTTGTAAACAGTAAGTCGTTGACAGACTGGTCGCTCTCACTGTGCAGTTTTTTAAATCATCATTTCTCTTCCGTTCTTCCTTGCTACCTTCACTTGATCTTTCCTTTTAAACTGTTTAGATTTTTCTCTCAGATTGTTTCCCACGATTGCTGAATCGATACAAGGAAGTCGCTGCATTTATGTTTGTATATGTAATCCGTATTTTTTTAAGGATCCGAGGTCAACGCACCTAGTCGTGAAAATAGGTAAAAACTGTGTCTAGTGTAACCATTATATCTTCAAACATGACATGGGTAACATTAATGCTTTATATGTGAATTTGTTGTTCATATTTCGTCCTTTGAAAGATTAAAAAAATATTAAAATACACGTTTGAAACAATATGATCACTATCAGAGGTTATTTACTGTAATATTGGATTTGAATTCACTTAGATGGGAATAAAGTCATAAAATCAAAGAGTTTCGTTTTTTATTATTATTACGGATTAGTTTACAACACATATATCCAGACATACTTTCTCTAGCTTTACCACAGCCATACTCCTTCTGCTATGACATCGGATACAAGTTTTATTTATTTATTTATTAGTGAGGTTCAGGCCATGCGGCCCGCTTTTCCACCTAACCGTTGGACTTGAGAGAGGGAATTGGGAAGGAGAGATGTTGGGTTGCCCAGGGACTTATGGTACCGAACATCTGGAGTAGGTGAGGAAAACACTAGCACGGTTTGAACCCACGCTCTACCGCTTAGCGCGATGGCATAAAGCGAAGACGCTACCACTGCTGGCTGTATTGGGCTCCTCAAGTGAAAAATATAAACAAAAATATAATTACGTTTTTAATACCGCAAGCAACAGGCGTAATATCGCGCATAATTTTTAATAATTCTACACTCTTAAGACTTGTGCATACATATGTAATGATTCATTTATCAGTTCATTTAAGCATGGGAAGTCTATTAATTTCAAAACGCATTCAACGCAGTGGAATTTTCCAATCACATAGTGGGTAATAACAGCTACCAGCTTAGCTCATCCGCATGGCGAATTTTAATACACTTCCCAATTTTTCATGCTGAAATGAAATTGTGATGTCACACTTTTGCCCGTGGAGTCGGTGAATAAGAAATGGGTATTTCCACCTGAACATATCCTCACAATTCGGATGAATCCGAGAACCATAATCGCTCAACAATAGCATCCGGATCTAGCAGAACGGCACGCGACTGATTTCCAGGAGCTGTTTATCGGCGAGTGATCAGATTGAAGCACAACATTCCACCATTAGAGTTTGAGAGGTATTGAAGAACTTGTTTCCTTACTGGACATGGCAATTTCAACACGTATTTATAAAGAATCGGGAAAGAAAAGAAAGGGATGTGTATTTGTGGACAAGGAGATGAGACGGAAGACCACATACTATGGGATTGTACACTGTATGGACTAGAGAGAAGGAGTTTTTTGGGTGAGCTGCGGAAGATCCAAAAATTCAATTTAAGAGAAAAATCCAAAATTTTGCAGATTTATGAGTTATTCGAACAGCATGTGCAGGAGATTGGAGTGTTACGTAACATGTTTAAGACAAGCGCGTGACTGGTAATACGACGTGACTGGTAGTAGGGAGCGACCCCAGTAAGAGAATAATGGTAGAGAAAATACAACTAAGGATGCATAACCACATGTACCCCGGAATGACATTGTTGAAGACGGGGTTTAATAAATTATGATATAAGAATTGAGTATTGAACGATAGAGTACTAAATAAAGAAAGATTTAAAGAAATTGAAAAACAAAAAACAATCGTCTGAAAGACTGATCTTAACTTGGAGACGCACCTCACCGAGGAGAATGACTGCATCAAGGGCGTAGGATGCGGTGTTGTCGATAAAACGAGATCCCGCTTTAACCTTCATAACAAAACCTATTTGAATCAAGCAGACTTTGAACTGCTGTCCTGGGATGTGAGAGACTGTAAACAGAGACCTCCCCGATCTCAGAACGCAATAAAAGATTGAAATACAAAACTGTGTAAAAGTGTATCTCTTGTAAATTTACTGATTTATTTTATCTTAATATATTTTTTACATATTGCTTCTATTTTTTGCTTCATGTTGTTTATTTCTTCTATGATTCATTGACCCTGACCGTGAGATATTTTCGAAGTCTTTGCATTTGTCCAAGAGAAAAACAAAGAAATTTCCTTTGTTACTTTTGAACAAGAGATATGGGTTCCATTATTTCTAGAAAACATCGTGGATCAAATATGTAAATACACAAAGTGTGTATTTAAATAGACTGGGGTCAATTCGTTTCAAGTGAGATGAAATTTCAAATATTAAAACGAAAATTTTTACCGACGACACTCCTTGGAACGAGAAAATGTGAAACAAATGGAATGAAATGTCAACTATCAACTCTTTCTCGATTTAGATAAATCGACAGCAAACTACAAGGAAAGAATTTCTTAAATCTATTTTAAACCAATTTTCGCTTTCTAATTATTCAGTTTGTACAAGAAAAATATAGTAATCAGTCGAAAAGAAATCGGGATCTCTTCAGATCTGTACGAATTGGCTCCAGGAGAGTCTATTTTCAAATTTTTGCGATAATATCCAATGTATGTGTGTGAAGAATTTTGTTTATCCGAACAAATTGATGCATCGAAACCAAACTTGAGATTTGGCTCTGAATTCATTGGAAATAAAAGTCTATTTGAGGACAGCTCAATCCAACATCATTTACGCACCGCCCTCCTCTTCCGGTTTCTTATAAATCAAATTTTGAATAAATGATTATAAACATTTTATTGTTCATTACATTCTGGGTACATATTGCTTAACAACATACGTCGTCGCACGTTTTTAGAGTTTCAGCGAAAAATTATTACGAAAAATGAGTTCATCAGACGCCTTATTTGGATCAGACTATAAGGCAAATGCACAGAGTTTTTGGTGGAAGATCTGTAATCTGTAGTTGAATGAGCTGATATGATGTTAAGCAGCAAACTCTTAATGGTTGTGAGGATAAATATTTTTATACATTGTTTAATATGTTATTTTCTTAATTATGCGTATTTAATTTTTTACAGGTAAATAGTTTTATAGCTATCGAGGTTTTTTACTATTATTTTATTTATTTATTCACTCATTATTTTATTTATTTATTATTTATTTACTATGATGGTTTTTGAAAAACTATAATTGGAAAGTTGAGTGGGGCACGTATTTTTTTACTGTAATATGAGTGCTACTTATAAGAATGTCGCGCTCGCTATACGATGGCGCGTTTAGGGTACGTAGGGGTGATGAATTTATTGCGATTGAACTAATTCGGTATTTGACCATGAAAATGCATCGAGGTCAATAGAAACAGCAATCAGTGAAATTAAATGACCCAACTCAGCATTAATTAACGAATGAGAGAATTTTGTAGTTGAAAATGTTCCCATAGTGAAAACGAGTGCACTTTGTATTTAAAGGGTCGTGATAGAAATATATTCACAAACTGAAAATGTACGATTTACTTCTGTGTGGCACTCGAAAGCAAACGACGCAAATTCTTCGACAATGAATTGGAAGTAGAAGTTGTTGAAAGTATCTTTCAGGCGCAGCTTCTATTGTCCATCATAACACCACAATATGCAATCGAGAACAGCAACAATGCTATTATTTCGAATCCTTTCCTTCTTTTCTTGGCGGTGCCTTCTCTCATAAGTCCTGATGTGAGCTGTGCGTTTTGTGGTAAACACATGTGTTGTTCAACAAGGTTCAAATTCATGTGTGAAACCTCCGTTAGCTGAAGTTTTACAGAGCCAGAATCACATAGGAAAGTACATATATTAGATGATTAAATGTATTACTCCGTACATGATGATCCAAACAGATTACTAGGGAACTCACTTCATATGGTAAAGCAATCATTGGACCATATATTGGTGTTTACTTTTCTATGATATAAATAAGTTTAATTACTAATACGCTTGGATACATTTTTTGCATTAGAGGAGTTCAAATCNAAAGCAATCATTGGACCATATATTGGTGTTTACTTTTCTATGATATAAATAAGTTTAATTACTAATACGCTTGGATACATTTTTTGCAGTAACTTTATAATCTAAGTCACCTAAGATATTCAGTTTGCCCTGAAAGTTACAAATAATTGGACACATTCTTGAGGTTTGATATTCTAGCTACTTTGAGAATTAACATGGGGAGCCTCAAATAAAATTTAATAAATGCCAAAATCACCCATAAGAACGCGTGCAAACATGTATTTTTTATTACTACATTGCTTTACATTCATTCAACATTTAAAACCCCTCCTTGGTCCAATTCATTCTACTTTCATCAACGAAATACTTTCCATAACACATTCCTTACGAAAAATGACGGCTCTGCAGTCAAACGAGTTCTCTCGAGAGGTCGGTCGCAAAAACTGGGCGTTTTCAAATACGTGCTTACAACCCTTGTGTACTTATGAGAAACGGTGACCTCAGTATGAAAAATTTCGGGGAGTGACACGGTAGAATCCGTATGGTGCTTTTTGATTCCGTGAAGAATGTGTTCCAACTAGGACCTCCGCGAGAAGCGTGGGAGAGATTTTAAATTTGAGGCCCCTTCACCCCTTTCCAACTATGTAGATAACTACAGTAAAAAATCGTACGAAGATGCTTCATTACTTATTTCAACATTGGTAGAATCTACCCTAATTTGATTAAAGATAACAGTAGTAGATATTGGACCATTTATTCTCCTCTGTGTATTTAGGTGATTCTCAACAGTGGAAGTAATGATTTAATTTATTGTCTTCTAACAGAATATTCGAAATAATAATCATACTTCAGCAATTAATTAACTTATTATACATAAGAATAGGTGACAGTATCGGCGATAGCTAAAGACGATTGATTTTGTTGATCGTAGAGAGATTCATTCTCTGTCTCAACATCTAATCTCCATGATATCTAATGTCATGCTAGCTCAGTTATTTAATTAGTACTGTTACATTTAGCACATACTATGTTCTTACTACTATCAATTGTACATTATATTTTTAGCTCCGTAAAGAGAATATATTGTATAAAGTTATTTGAATTAACTAATTAATTCCACTCCAAAATTGTCGCAAGAAAATTTTGTAATTATCCGGTCAGTTAAAGAGATTGTGCCGCAATAGTTCTGTTGTACTCAAGAACTCGGAAAATGGACATTAGGCTAATTAATGAATAAGTGAATATTTAAATAATGTCCTGTTATGTGTATCACATAAACAAACCAAAACTTCCTTCAGGTATTGCAACTTACGTTGACCTGAGACGTAGTGTCTAGCGCACTTGCCTTCTATCTCCAGTGACACTGGATCAAACCCTATCTGATCCAAGTAGAATTCACAGTGTTGGACGAAGCGGGGTGCATGACATGTTTTCTCAGGACACACCCGTTCCTCTGTCTTTCATTTTGCCACAACATTCACTCATCATCATTCGTCCTAGAGAAGCACAATAGATCAAACACAGGTGGCAGTGCGTTGGCCATACATTGCCCTCTCTAACTAAAATATAACTGTTCTGCAAGTTAAGAACTACCGATAATAATTTATCAACAGCTATTTATCGATAAAAATCACTAATAGTTTATCCTTATGGGGCCTTTCCTCTGAGCGGAAAACAAGACAAATTAGTCATATTTCAATTTTTTGATTTGGTATTAATGAATATTATTCATCTCTCATAATCGAAGACCTCCCTAAAGGTCCCATTTCTTGTCGCTTGGGGAAAATACATTCACATTACGTATACATATTTATTAGATGCATGAAATACAATTCTTGAGGAAGTGAAGATCATAGGGGATCTGTAATGCGATACAGTTCATGTGTCATATAACACTACAATGATTGAAAACTCTTCTGAGCATTTCGTGGCGTGCTTCCTGGACCGGATTTTTCTCCGGTTCTCCTCCGGATAGTGGCGAATTTTCCATAGACGGGAATGTTATTCAATACTTTAGTTATTATTAATCTCGAAATTTGACTACATATTATATATACGATTCGTTTTGGTATAATAATTTCTTAACAGTACGTATATGATTTTATTTCCTTATAACCAACACTGCCCCTGGACCCTTGATCGTAGTTGATGAGATGGTTCCTTGCAGGTTTCCGGGAGTAACTTAGTTTATTATTCCGCACGTGGTCATGGGCAGTTTGCAACTGCTTTTTTGACAGTGAAGCTTATTTATTTATTTGGGAAGGGATTGTTAAACAGGGACGAACATTAGGACCCATTAAGAGCCATAATACTTTCTTGGACCTCTGCTGCACTCGCATGACGATTATGTCAGAACGAAACTTTCCTAAAATAAAAAAAAGAGAATGATTCAATTGTGCTTCCTTTCTCCCCTCGAAGCGTGGCGTATAACGCAAGCGTGAGAAGTCCCGAGGCGAGAGGCCCACCACCATGCAAGACGACGTGGGGTTCGCCCCGTGTCCAATCGCACGGGACTCGCATCCGGCCAATGGCACATGGGGGCGGGTACCACCTCTATCTCCTCCCACCCCCGCTGCCCCCGCCGCCGGCCGGAGGAATGCAGCAGCGGTCGCGACCACGTGGGCGGCGGAGAGCAGCGTCTAAATCATAGCACAAGGCCCCTCAAGGAGATTAGATGCTTCTTCTTCTTCTGCTGCTGCTGCTGATGCCTTAGCCTCTTAGCCGGTTTATTACGTCCTGTGCGCTCTCAGGTGTCCGTGACGCGCGGGAGGTCCGCTTCCAGCTCTCCTCCCTGCCTTCTCCTCCTTTCCTTCATCGTTGTTATCCTCCTCAGGCGATTTCTAATGACGCCGGACGCCGCGCGACTCAAGAAAGAGAGAGAACGGCGGAGAAATTTAGGAAACCAATGAAAAACTTTTAGATTGAAGGAAGACGGTCCATACTGAAATATAAATGCGTAACGAGAGAGTGTGTCTGCCTGTTTGCTATACCTCATGACGACTAAACCACCGAACCGATCCTGATGAAAGTTGGCGAGGATATAGTTTAGATGTCCAGGATGAACAGAGGCTTACTTTAATTTTTAAAATATAAGAAAGATAGAAACAGTTTATGACAATAAATCTCAATAAAATGGGAATAAAGAGCGATATATTCACTTACGCAGCCTAAACACTGAGTCAGGTGACAACTACGAATTCTACAAAAAAGTCCGCGACAGTACATGTCTATCAACAAAATTCACCTAAATTATCAATAAAACTTTATTAAATATAGAAGTGTTAAAATACATCAATTTAAGAGAGAAAAAATCATCAAATTTAATGGATTATTTGTTTTGTGCATTTAACAAAGATAAAAAAGTCTTTATTCGTAAAATTTTGACAAATAGTTTAGATTCTACAATAACTTTAATGAAATGGAGCAGCCACGTCATGCCTTGGAAAGCAAAAACTTGACCGGCGCGGTTCCCGCGAGATAAAGTGTATACAGTCAAGATTCGTATTAAATTTATATTGCGAATTTGAAAAATTAGCATGCTGTTCATGTTTTAAAAAACTACTGAGTAAAAGTATTCTGATCTTGCAATGTAGATAGATTTTATTTTTTCCGGAGTAAAAGAATATTAGTCTAAGAAAAATCCCTACACCGGGTAATCAGTTAGTAACCATTATATTTATTTACTGTCTTGGGGCCGTTTCTATCCACTAAGTTGTATTATCGTCATATGCCTTCATAATATTAATGCTCTATTCGGTTGTATCAGTGTCTTTTCGACCTAATCGTAACTTGGATGAGGATTTTCGGAAAAAGAAAAATTTTGGGAAAATATGGAACTGAACCGACACTTGTCTGGAGTAGGTGAGGGAAATCCCTGCTGGAAACCACATCTAGTTCGGTTGAGAGTGGTTTGAACTCACACTCAACCGCTCAGAAGACAACTGATGTTAGTACGGGAAACACTGTTTTACTTGGGGGGAAAATACACATTTGGGACACGGTTTAAGTGCCCAAAATGTTGGAAATTGTGAATGAAATCGGTATTTTAAGCCGTCAATTATGTGCTAGTTGTTTTGACTAACGTAGAATCCTATCCAGGGGAGTTTTTATTTCGTTTTCTTCTTCTCTTTTTTTTCTTCTGTAACCACAATAAATTAACAAATACTTTATGTAAGCGTATGTATAACATTCATGATGATATGAGTTGAAATTCATTTAATTCACAGAATCCAGTAACGAATATTTTGTTGAATAAACTCCTGAATACGAAAGATCTGAACAATATGAAATACATACAGCAGCACAGTAAGTCCGCGGTATGTGAGGAATGCTATTTACGAAGGAGAAAGAAATATGACCAAAATAAGAGACTTCTTTGTTGTTTGGAGAAAAAGGAAGAAAGGGAGATGTAGTGAGTTTCCCTCCTTGGGTGGTGCTGCACCAAGAGGAAAAGGCTTGGCAGAAGCCAACTGTTAGTGTTTCCGTGAAACGCCTGAAGGAGGAGATGCTGGATTTGTATGTGTGAGGCGGAGGAAGGGGGAGCGGACATATTAGATATCCGGATGTGGTGTCATTCAAAACAACCTGTTGCTGCTGCCGCAAACGACATTTACTTTTTTTTAATTGACTACTTTTTCCACCTTCTTTTCTGGTTTTTTCATATCCGGCCTCTCGTCCCTTTGAGCTAATGAAGGGAGAAATGTTGTGGCCTAGGACTTGTTTAGGCGAGCATTTCGTTCCATCGAATGATTAGCCGTCATTATGAGCTCTAAATGGCTATACACATAGTATATTGCACACGACACGCGTTAAAAGGATCATTCATGGACCAATTAAAGAAAATTGTTCGTTTTGCATCTTGGATCTCGGAGAAAACCGAGAAAGTAGCTATATGCAATCGACGATTTCTCTTTTTGCCCAATCGTACGCATGGGTTCTACTCAAATTGTTTGAGGAATTTTGATACAATTTTACTTGAAATTATTAATTGGCTCATGAAACCAGTTATTTGTGAAATGTCGTTAAATCATATTTCATATATGAGTATTGTGATATACGTAAATAGAATTATAAAAATAAAGACAAGTGGTTTCCTTATAAATAAGATTGGGGAAACACATGTTTGTTTTAAGGAATTTTTAAACTGGTAGTGACTTACTGGCATGTTTGGGCTTTTTCTCCCACACTGGAAAAAACTACAGAAGAAACACGCCGAGAGTGTGTTTTATTTTCGAATTTACCTGTTTACCATATTAGTTTATTAATCTTTGTAAAATAATAGATGTAATTTTTTTAGAAAGTCTTCTTTACATTTGAGTATACCAACACCACTTAATTAGGTAAATGTAATTGGGGAAATTAGGTACTGTATAAATAATTTCATCAATTTCTTTGTGCGAAGACAAAAAATTACATAACTGACTAAATATTTTCATCGGCTACCACAAAAAATAAATAATACCCAAAATACAAAAATTCCTTAAAACTTATGTTTCAACTTCATCAACATAATTTTACATTTTGTAGTGTCCTTATTGACTTAACAAATAATGAAAATTCTGTGGTAGTCTCAACCAAAATGATTTATTATCCGACGACATGCAACTTCTGTGGCTCTACAAACATATTATATTAATCTACATACATAAATAAGCATGATAAATTAAATGGCGTTTCTATGTTGCTCATTGTTTTATTGGTATAAAGATTTTTCGGCTGCATAGCAACCATCGTCAGTAACATACACTGAGTATTGAGGAATATTTGTGGCGAATGCCAAAAACGATGGTTGCTATGCAGCCGAAAAAGCTTTATACCAATAAAACAATGAGCAACATAGAAACGCCATTTAATTTATCATGCTTTGATAATGTTGCTAAAGCTCCACAATTACCAAGTATACATAAATAAATAATTGTTTGTATTAGGTGTACAACTTTTGCTTCCACCGTTTTTCAATATATGTCAATAGCGGTACGTTGTGGTGGAAATGAACAGATGTAGACGTCATACAATGAGCTTGGGTATTTGTCAACATATCCTCATTGAAACATTAGTCGATATGTGTCCGCATCCAGTGTCGGCGATTAGGGGGTGGGGGCATGGAAAGATAAAAATGTTAAAAATTTATATTTTTAAGGGAAGATATATATTTCATTTTAACCGACTAAAACTGAATTATATAAAATTATATCATTTTAACCGAATTATATAAAATTACACCATCCCTGATGTGGTAGTCACCAATTGTCTTTCCTTTGATTTATTCCATTATTTAAATCATACTTTGTAGAAATATACAGAAAATATCATGTAAACGAAAATTGTTAATAATTTTGCCCCCCCTCTTCACTTTTGATTCCCAATCGTTGCTACTGCTAGCATCGTTAAGTTATTCTCGATTGAAAATATCAGTATTCGAGCCAAATTCTCTTCGTTTGCATGAGATTTTAATTTCCTGCTTCAATATGAAGAAATCTACAGCTGAGGCTCATCGACTGCTCTCAAATACTTATGACGAGACCGCTGTTAGTGAAAAGGTATTCAAAGATGCAGAATTGGAGGCTAAAAACATCTGAAACAATCACAGGTGATCTGTAGCGAAAGCAATTAATGCGTTTAAGCCGAGCATTGAAAGACAAACGGTCGCAAGGCAACAAGAGACACGATCAATTTTGCAGCATGTCAAAGTCGCAAAGTCGGTCAAAACATACTTGGAAACGTTGAAACGAGAAGTCCTACCCCTCAAGCCGTATTCTCCTGACATTGCTCCCTCTGACTATCACTTGTGTCGATCAATGGCACACGGCCTGGCTGATCAGCACTTTTGTTCTTATAAAGAAGTCAAAAATTGGATCCAAAAAACAGCAGTTTTTTTCAACCCGCGATTTGTTCGCTGCCCGAAAGACGGGAGAGAGTAGAGCCCAGCGATGGACAGTATTTTGAATCGTAAATGTATAATCGGTTTTTTACAATAAAACCTCGAATGTCGAAAAAAAAACGGCGGAAGCAAATAGATTCAGTAAAGATGCAATGCCATTAAATGTTATAAATATTAAAAACATTTTAATTGCGCCATTGACAGATTCTATATCACCTAACCAACATAGTTTGTATCATCTAATGGTGTAATTAATTTTCGCGATACAAGTATTTTTTAAAAATTTGTTTTCAAAATAACTTAATGAGGTTTTTCCGTAATTGTGTCGTTAGATTCAAATGAATCAAATATTTTTACAATAATTAGAATCCAAGAAAATCTTCATAGATGTTATCACGTGTTCTTGCGACCTCAATATACTTTATCACTATTGTCAGGTCGCGAGTTTATAGGAGGCGGGTGATACCAGAATGAAATGTCGGTGAATGATGATGAGTGAATGTTGTGGTGGAAAGGAAGGCAGATGAAACGAAAGTTAATACAAAATTCAATAGTTGACTATAATTTCTTGAGTATTTTTTATAATTTCTCAAAGCACGTCTGCAAGTATTACCATTGTTATGATTTTTCGTAGATCATAATTTATAAAATCTAAATAGAATATATTATTTATAGGAACAAGCTCGATCAACTTACATTTAAACAATTAAAGCTTCTCATGTTCATATTTCAGTCATTTGATCTTCCGATTTTTCAAGTAAAATTGATGCAAAAAATATAACAACTTAGAAGATACTATTTCTTTACTTCAAAACTTTTAAATTATAAACAAAAGCTGACAGGTCCAAACGGTGAATTTGTATGATTCTGAGACTTACATGGAAAATGAAAATCCGGTCGAAAGAATTGTAAAATACTTCTTCTTTACCTTAACTCCTTTTCCCTATTCCTTGGGGGTCGGAGCCTTAGCTCCTTTTCCCTAATCCTTAGGGGTCGAAGATGGGGATGATACTTTGATTTCTAGGGGAATTTCTAGGGTGCCGGATGTCCTTCCTGCCGCACCTCCCCGGTGATTGATGAATGACATGGGGGTGAATGATGATGAGTGAATGTTGTGGTGGAATGATAGTCAGGGGAAGCGAGAAAACCTGCTGCAAACACCGCTTCGTCCACCACCGCGAATTGTACTTGGATCGGACCGGGTTTGAACCCGCGTCCCCAGAGGTAGAAGGTGACGGGTTGTAAAATACTACTTAAGAAAATTCATGTGTGCTAATTACAGGGAACAGGTTTACAACTTTTCCAGAAATTTCTCGAGTGAGAAACATGAAAGCAAATCGACATACCGACGAGTCTGATGGATTAACAATAAAACAGGGATTAGACGATGAATATCTGAGAGTAATAAGTTCCGTTCCATACATTTTCTCTAAAATAGTTGGCACGANCCCCTTCATATAGCTAGTTCTAACGTAATACGTCCATATATCTACAATATATCAAGATATGACCTCACAATACATCAAATCGATAATGTTTATAAATTTACTGCAGATATAAATGAAATAAATTAAGAAAGTTTGTTATTCTCAATAGCCAAAACATCTTAATGAATCAAATAAAACTAAGTTTCAACTTAAATTGAAATATTCATTACAACTTTGCAAGTTGACTATATTTAATAAAAGTTAGTTGTTTACTGTAAAATCATCATAAAGTAATAAGTACTACAATCACATGAGGATGACAGTAAGCTGGTATTGAATGTGAATTTGAATGAAGTGCAGTCAACATACAAAGTCGTAATAAATGTATAAATTCAAAGTTGATTGTAGACGAGAATAGTGTTAATATTTTTTTCAACTTAATTTTATATCGAACTTTTCGGCAACATAAGAGAAAATAGTAATTTTTAATTCAAGATATCTTCCAACAATAACAATCTCTGTTTATCCAATATATTATTAATTGCTATACAATATCACAATGTTACAAAGTGGATCAGGAACATATACTTTCTACAGTTATCAATAGCGCGAACACAACTCATGCAGTAAAAACTCTTTGGCTTATTTTATTGATTTATAATTTATGCTTTAGAAGAGATGTAGGAATATACTTAATCCAATTACCATTTCAATAAAACTAGTTACACTTCAGTATTAGTATTTATATTTGTGTTGTCTAGAACACAAACACGATTAGAGATACAAATACATTGCAATATTTGTAAATGGGAAATGTAGCTAAGTGCAATTGAAGCTACTCTACATGGAGCGATAGGAATTGGGTGGTAGGTTATTGTTAGTAGGTAGGCCGGTTAGCTGGGTTTACCAACAACTTGGCCCACGTGGAGGGGTTATAGTTATTGATAGTAGGAGGAGGTGGATAGAGGAAGGAAGGTTCGCTATTCAGTATTCAAGTGAAAAGGTACAAATTTTTTCTAGCCCATCGGGAATTGAACCCGAGACGACTTGGTGAAGAGTAAGAACGCTACCACCTGAGCCAACAGAGGAACGAGTTACAAATGATACTCACATGAACATCTGCGCTCATTCTCTCTCCTCTTTTTAACCACCTTACAGGTCTCGATTGCTAGTGGATTCACCAATAGAAAAAAAAGTGATGAATTCCGTAGATAAGAAGCAAGGAGACTATGCAGTCTCCTTGGTAAGAAGAGAAAAATCAAGCATTTGACCTTAAAAACAAGTAAAAAAACGATGATTGTCAGTAATATAAGGAAAATTGGGAAAAACATCATTACATTGAAATCTAATTTCTAATAATAACTGAAATGCAAATTGAATGAGAGAAAGGGAAAATAGTAAAATCAGTCTACGAAAATCAACGAAGAATCGTGTATATAAGCATGGAGACTACATGCCACTGCACACACTTGCAAGGCCTGCTAGCACACGCCTGAATGAAAAAAAATTTACAGAATACATTATTTAAATGAAACACAACACGGAAGAAATATATGCATAAAACAGCATGTGTCGCCTGATTCACTTATCTCTGGTATGGATATATGTCTCAGGTCTTCCGGGGTTTAGGTCCGGGTAGAAATGGTGTACCGTTGTGGAAGGCGAATGGGTGGTGTAGTGGTTAACATCCTTGCGATCAATCAGGAAACCTGGATTCGATTCTCGGCTCTTCGCCATCTTTACCTGACAGAAACTTGTCACATATCTTCTCCACGTGTAGTTTACACAGTAGAAATATATGCAATAGATCAATTTGTTTAAAAACGTATTCCCAAAACATGACAAAGTTTTGTCCCCACCTACATATCTCTAAAATATAGTTTGCCTGAATTATTGAAATATAGTTTGCCTGAAATATTATTATTATTATCTTCCCCCTGAACTCTTTGCAGTTGCCTCATACACTTACGTCAAGACGTCTCCGCCTTTTTTGCGAAATTGACTTTCACTATATCTCAAAATCTGTTCGGTCTACGGAAATGCTGTTAAGCAATCTGTATGCAAAAATATATTTATTTTCATGTTTTCAAAAGCTTCGATTTTAAGAAACCGAAAATGGAGCACGGTGTGTAAATGAAGTCTAAGTGAGTTGTGCGGATATAGACTTATATTCCCAAAGTACTCAAAATAAGTTTGATTTCGATGAATTAATTTGTTCGAGAGTTATCGGAGGAACAAAAGTCTTAGCATACACGCAAATACACGTCCATTGGTCATCATTGCAAAAAATTGAAAGTAGACTCTTCTGGAGCTAATTCGTACACATCAGTAAATCTGGATATAGTTTTTTCGACAGATTACAATAACTTTCTTATACATTACGTACAATTGGAAAGTAAAAACACCCCCCACCCATGAAGTTGTAAAAAGCATCGTGAGTTATCTGTATAATATCTGTCAAACATTGTTGGCGGCAGTAGATAGAGAAAACCAGCACACATAACTTGTTGAGTATGGAGTTTCGACACGCACTATGAGGAGGCAGGACCAATGAAATGTCCGCCATTCTGGAACTGATCCGTCCTTACGTAATCCATTCTCGAACTAGAAGGAGCCTTCAACGGGCTCTCTCTACCAACTCCTGTAAGTGCCTGTATCATTGACAGACCGTTACACAACGTGGAGATCGCTGTTCGCCAACCATTAAAGCAATTGCTCCACACATTTTATTAATTTTCATACCCCTTTCGCCGTGTAGCCATGCTATATACTTCAGTTTCACATAGGGCAATACAGAAACCCAGATTCATGGAGATGTTTTGACAAGCATACTAATAGCACTGCATATATAACTCGTGGATAAACTGGAAAGTAATTTAATCAAAATCAATATCATGTATGGAAATAGTGATTTTGCTTGCAGATGGAAATTCAGAAATAATTCATACAGCTCTTGAAGGGGTCTTGTGCTAACTAATATTTCCAGTTTTCTGAAAACGCTAGTAAAGTAGAGTACTATTCCATGTTTCTAAGCATGCTGAAATCAAGTCAACCCATCCTATCTAACTCACCAGTCGGTAGATTCATTGGCGTAAATATTTTTCTTTTGCTAATTTAATTATAACACTCTTTGATTGAAATGAAAAATATGTTTCTATTAAGAAACAGATTTAATTCGTTTTTATTGTATTTTGGTCACAGTCAATCGTGACAAACCTGTTCATGATATAATCACTAGAGAGATCATTTTGCTACTTTTGTCTCCAATCATTTCCAATCTTGGCTGCATCGCGTCATCTGACATCTGCAAAAACTTATCTCAAAATGCCAATATCTGACACATGAGATTCGAATTCCCTAACTATCCTCTTAAGTATGTTCTTCTGGTCCGTCTGTATGTACCGTCTATCGTCATTAGGTATCTCAACCTCTCAGATCCATATAAATCGCAATCCCGTAGATATGGTCACGTTCCTATTCTTCAGTCCTACAAACGCATTGTTTGTTTAGTGCTTTCCCATTCTGTACTTATATTCTTGGAAATTCCTTTGACTCGTTAATGTTAGCCATTGCTTAATAACTGATTTGTTTTATGAAATACGGATCAGATGAGGTGATGTTATCAGTACCATATAGTGTACCAATAATCAACAATTTACATTAGTTTTTATAGAACAAATTACATTAGTTAGTACCAGTGACTGTGAAACGCCGAAAGTGCGTTCTAGGAGATAAGTATTAAGAAAAATTTCGATAGGACCGGCAGGTGATACGACGGCTCCGGGAAAGTGGTGGTGGCCAGCAGAGTCTTTGAAGGTGAGTGATAGACGGGAGATGCAACATTTAACAGAAATAACTAAATAAATTTCTAAAATCGCGAAGTATCGTAAACAAATACATATAATATGATAGAAACTATCTAAACTATCTAATTATTCATTATACTAAACTTAGAAACAGACAAACTGCGTATGTCCTAATGGGGACAAATTAATTTATTCTCCGATAGCAAGCAAGGGACCGTCCAATCAATTCCAATCAAGGGTCCTAAGGCAGAGTCAGTTCAGCACCCTCTTAAGATGAAAATAAAAATATTTCCGAATGTGTTATAATATTAAAAGAATATAAAAAAATTTGTATTTAATAAAACAAAAAAGTTATTTCAGAAGTACGTATCAAACTAAAGAAAATATTTGAATTGACGTCGCTCCTAAGTGGTACGGAAGTATACTGCAATAGTCAACATTAGCGAGGTTAATTTGTCAAGGTTACCGAATGGTAAACTTTACCACTTGGTAAATTATCGTGGATATTCTTGTCGAAAATGAGAATGTGACTGGATCTTGTGATTTTGTCTCCGATACATCGTCGCGTCACCTCTACGTCACCTCTACGTCACCTCTACGTCACCTCTACGTCACTAACAAGAAGAAGAGCAAAGTCTCCGAAAGTTACGAGAAAAAAAGTGAACATCCTGATTTTGGCGCACGTTGTCATTGAATCAAAATATTTGTTTCTCTTATACTCAGAACTGCCAAACAATTTGTAATATTGTTCAATTTAAGTCAGAAAACTTGGCGACAAAACGGGGATGAACCGAGATAAAAACTCACCGTGTAAAAATTGAGTGTAGTGTGTCACTCCAGAGAAAAAGTAAGTAAATATTGTACATTCGAATTAGCAGTTTTGAAGCAAGTCGTCACAAGCGCCATTAATCAAGATAGGTAATGTGAAATGATACAAATTGAATAAGTTGATAATTGATAGAGAATTATTTCTAAATATTTACATGTACTCGTTCTCATGTGCCTCATACGTGAGGAAATTTGGTGAGCATATTACCTTTATGTGTGTGGCAGATGAAAGACAGCTACGCAGTCCCTAGAAACTGTGATGATCACAAAGGACAAACGTTGCGTCTTCTGTATTAAGTGACCTCATTGTATGATTACCCAATTAGTACATTGAACATCAAATATTCCACAAATTTACTAGTTTTACATTACTAGGGTTTTCTTTTTGAAGAAAAACAGCCAGTTTTAGTGTTCTGCTAGATAGGAGATTTTTATATTGTTGTACTTGTAAACGGGAAATGTAGCGTGCTATTGAAACTTATCTACATGGAGCGATAGGATTTAGAGCTGGGTGGTAGGTCATTGTTAGTAGGTGGGCCAGTTAGCTGGGTTTACCAACAACTTGGCCCACGTGGAGGGGTTAG
>NNCF01127584.1:196594-261928 GCA_002313205.1 Laupala kohalensis | reverse complement strand
ATATTTAATTCCTTGAATAAAGGTTTACAAGAGTTTCGGGGGTGAGATTTACAAATTATCCGAACTATCCTCTTCTGAATTCTGAAAGTTTGAATACTCTGACCGGAATTGCCCCAGAAGATAATGTCGTAACGTAAATCGGAGTACACGTTTGCAAAATATACGCAACGGGAAATATGTGGACTAAATACGTTAACTAAGATTCGGAATGCGTAACACAATTTGCTTAATTGGGAATTAAGATTGTCAACGTGACAATTTCATTTGAGGTTGTCTTGAATATGGAGACCTAAGAATTTTGTATTCGTAACAGTTTTTAATTGTGTTACGTTTAAAGAAAGAGAAACCTGGGGTAAAGATTTTGTGATATTATCGTGAAATGACATGGACACAGTTTTGTCACTGTTTACAATGAGACGATTTGCATGGAACCAAGTCGAAAGGTTAGACAAAACTTTTTGAGCATTGGCGTGTTTACATAGTAAATTAGTGTCATCAGCAAAAAGAACCATTTTGCAATCTGATGTGATTATGACATGCCATTCACATACAATAAAAAAAGTATATGGCAGAGTATTGAAGCTTGGGGCACTCCGCAAGTAAGTGGTTTTGTTACAACGCTGAAGTATTTTATTTTTAGTATAGGATATTTCGATCTGTTGATATCTATCTTTTAAAGAAGAAGTTAGCCATTGATGTGGATGTCAACGAATGCCTAAAGAATGCAATTTGGAAAGGAGAATTCCGTGTTCGATGACATCGAATGCTTTGGATAAGTCAAGAAAAACACCCTGAGGATTTTCTCCACGGGCAAGAGATGTGGTAACATCGTTTAAGAAGGAAAATATGGCGCTTGTAGTGGAAAAGGATTTCCTAAAACCGTGTTGATCGTCAGAGAGAATGTTATTTTTTGATAAAAAATCTAGAAGACGCTTATAGAACAATTTTTCTAGGATTTTTGAGAAAGTGGGTAGTAGAGATATTGGTCGGTAATTTCCAATATTAAGTTTGTTTTCTTTCTTGTGTAAAGGTTTCACTTTAGCTCTCTTAAATATGTTAGGAAACATATTTAAGGAAATATGTTAGGAAAGATAGATCAATAGAAAGTAGTATTACATGTTTACCTCCATTATGATCTCCATTTATCTCATTTCTTATTTTTTCTAGTAAAATTTTTGAGCATATTCCTTTTTGGTATGAATATTGGTTTTTTATGATTAAGTTATATTTTTCTACATAATTCTGCATTATATCTGTTAGGTATTTTTCGTTAATTTTCCCTATTTTAGATGGAATTGATATTGGTTGGAAATTATTGAAGTCCATGATATCCCCTCCTTTGTATATTGGTCTTATCATTGCCGTCTTTATATTTTCCCGGAAAATTTCCTCTTCCATACTTTTGTTTATAATTAGGACAGTTAATCGTATCATAGTTTTTTCGTTCTCTATGATAATTTCCGTCTTAATCATATCCACTCCCGGTTCTTTATTTTTATTGAGATTTCTTACAATTTTATTTATATCCATACTTGTAGCTTTCGGAAAAAATAATGAGTTCTGTATTGATTGTTTTTCATTTATACCTCCATTTTTCACATTTATGAATTTTAGTTTCTATATTTATTCTAAAAGCTGTTGCTATCTTATCAGTAAAAATGTTTATTGTGTCTTTACTACTTAGATATTTTACTATTAGTTCATCTATATTTTCCTTGTTTTTCCTTTCCATTAGTTAATTTATAATTTCCCATGCTTTTTAGTCTTTTTTGTCTTCCATCAATAAGTTTTTATAATACTCCCATTTCTTTCGAAAGATCAATGAGGTGATCTTGTTTCTTAAAACTTTGTAGTTATTCCTCATTTTTTCCTTTATTTGTTCGTCTTGGATATCTTTTTCCACAAACTGAAAGCCTCATCTCTATTATTCATCATATTAATAATATCTCTAGTTATTATTATTATTATAGGATCATCAGTCTTTCGACTGGTTTGATGCAACCTTCCATCTCATCCTATCTTGAGCCAGTCTCTTCATTTCTACGTATTTCTTGCAACCTACGTCTTCTATTATCTATGTGGCATACTGCAGCCTTTGTCTTCCTCTACAGTTTTTTCCCTGTACCGAACCCTCTATTACCAAACTAAATAGACTGGGATGTCTCAAAACATGTCGTACCATCCTGTCTCTCCTTTGTGTAAGTGATTTCTACAGACTCTTTTCCTCACCTATCCTAGTTAATTCCCTCTCATTTCGCACTATATCAGCCCTTTTAATTTTCAGCATTCTTCTGTAGCACCACATTTCAAACGCTTCTAGCTTTTTCTTTTCTGGTTTCCCCATTGTCCAAGTTTCATATGCATATAGTGCTGTGCTCCAAACATATAATTTCGGCAATTTCTTTCTTAGTCTTACATCAATTTGTGATACTAATAGGTCTCTCTTGTTGTGAAAGCTTTTCTTTGCTTGTGCTATTCTGCTCTTAATATCTTCCTTGCTTCGCCCATCTTGTGTGATCTTGCTTCCCAAATAGCAAAAGTACTTGACTTCTTCTACTGTATTACCTCTAATTCTAATACTCATACGATCATTGACCTTATTTTTGCTACTCTTGATAACCTTTGTTTTCTTGCTATTAATTCTGACCCCAAATTCCTCACTAAGCAAGGTGTTCATTCCATTCAACATTTCCTCTAAATCTTCCTTTTTTCTCTGTCCTCTGCAAATCTTATCATTGATATCATCTGCCCCTGAATTTTCACTCCTTTCCTGATCTTTTCTTTCAACTCTTTTATTGCTTCTGCGACATATAGGTAAATAATAGAGGTGAAAAACTGCAACCCTGTCTTACTCCCTTTTTAATAGCAGATTGCCTTTCATGTCCCTCCACTTTCAATATCGCCAGTTGATTTTTATAAATGTTGTGGATAACACGCCTTTCCCTATACTTTAGTCCTACTTTTTTGAGAATTTGAAACATTTTAGTCCATTTCACATTACCAAATGCTTTCGCTATATCAAATGCCATAAATGTGTCTTGGTTCTTCTTAATCCTTCCCTCTATTATTAGGCGTAGTGTCAGAATCGCTTCACGAGTGCCCCTACTTTTTCTGAAACCAAATTGATCCTCTTCTAATATCTCTTCAACCTTACCTATTATCCTCCTGAATAGTATTCTGGTTAGCACTTTAGCAGCATGAGAGATCAAACTAATTGTTCGGTAGTTTTCACAGTGATTTGCTCATGCATGTTTTGGTAGTGTGAAAATAACACTCTTCTGGAAGTCTGTTGGTATCTCTCCAGTTTCATAAGTTTTGCAAATCATGTTACATAACCTTTGCCTCCCAACCTTTCCTAAAGTTTTGAAAAGCTCAAATGGTATCTCATCTACTCCTACTGCCTTTTTTGTAGCCAGATCTTTCAAAGGTCTATCAAATTCAGATCTTAAAACTGGATCTCCTAGTTCATCTGGATGTATGTCTGCCTCCTTTTCTACAGCCTCTCTTGGCAGTTCTTCTTCATTGTAGAACCCTTCAATGTATTCTTGCCTTTCTTTTGAACTTAACAGAGGGTTTCCATCTGCGCTTTTAATATTAACGCATTTGTTTTCACTTGTCCGAAAGTCGTCTTGATTTTCCTTTATGCGGCATACGCTAAAATCATTCCCAACTTCCCTACATTTATCTTCAAGCAATATTTCTTTTGCAATGTTTTTTTTTCTTAATTTCATTCCTAAGTCGTCTGTACTTATTCCCTTAACATCTTGAGCATTTTTGTAGGACCTTCTCTCATCAATTAGGGAAAGTATTTCTTCGGAGGCCCATGTTTTTTTCGCTTCCATTTTCTTTTTACCAATAGTTTCTTCCCCTGCACTATTTCTGTTTTCAAAATTCCCCATTCTTTTTCTACTGATGTACCTATGTAACTTTGGTTTAACCTGAAAGTTAGA
Organism: Laupala kohalensis; assembly: GCA_002313205.1. Taxonomy (NCBI): domain Eukaryota; kingdom Metazoa; phylum Arthropoda; class Insecta; order Orthoptera; family Trigonidiidae; genus Laupala; species Laupala kohalensis. The sequence goes on along the minus strand of NNCF01127584.1, from coordinate 257,978 downwards.
GCCTTTTTAAACTCTATTTTCCTGTCTCTCTGATTAAGCCTGTCTGTATCCCATTTCCTTGTGGTGTGTCACTCTTGAATCCTTTTGAATTTAACTAAACTTTTCATTACTATTAGATTGTGATATGGGTCAATGTCAGCCCCTGGAAAAGTTTTACAGTCTAATATTTGGTTTTTGTATCTTTGCCTCACAAGTATGTTGTCCAACTGGTATCTTCCTGTGTCTCCTGGTCTCTTCATGTATATATTCTCCTCTTGTGGTTATTGAAAAATGTATTTGCCATTATTAGTTTAAACGTCTCACAGAATTCCACGAGCTTCTCTCCTCTTTCATTCCTATCTCCTAAACCATATTTTCCAACAATGCAGCCCTCTTTTCCCTCACCTACTATAGCATTCCAATCTCCCATCATTATTAAATTTTCATCCCCCACCACAAACTTTATTACTTCTCCTATATCTTTATACATTCTTTCTATTTCATCATCTGCTTGTAAAGTGGGCATATAAACTTGCACTATGGTAATTGGTGTTGGTTTTATTTCAACTCTGACAACAAGATTATCTCTTGTTATCCATGGTTTAATGTTTTCAACTTCTCTATTTCGTCTAAAAATTTTCACTTTCATGGATTCTTTGAAACATTTTACTACTTCATCATAGACTTCATTTGCTGAAAGTTCTTTCATTCTCTTTAAATCTATATGTCCCAAGTTTTTTGATAATTCTTTTTTATCCATCTGCAATTTTTGACTCTTTTTTTCTACTGTTTTATCTATTTTTCCATTCAACATTTTCATATTTATTCCTTCGATGTAATGATCAGAAATCTTAGTTTTAATTATCAATGGATATATTTTCTCAAATTGACCACTAACTGCTAAGTGATCAATGCATTTACTACTTATTTTATCTAGTCTAATTTCCGCTCTTGTGTATTCAGTAATAGTTTGATACATTTTTATATTCAGTAATTAAATTGAGGTACTCTTGGTATTTTTATTTATAGCATAATTTTCAATATTAATATTTATATGTCCCACCAAAATTTTGTTTCTGTTTTTAATTACCTTCAACATTTCATTAAATTCCTTCATAAATGTCTTGGTTTCTTCCAATGGAGGTCTGTATATCGCCATTATTGTTATACTAAAATTATTGTTGATTTTTAGATTTCCTATTATTGATTCAAAACTTTTCATTTTTATCTGAAGTAAATCGAAGCAGTAAACATTCCTATAAAAATCATTATTCCTCCTAATTTTTTCCTGCTCTTTGATATGTCACTCTATTAAAGTTGTTTAATATAAACTCATCTACAGACTCCTTTTCTTCAATATTTATCTCTGTTAAAATTATTAAATCAAATTAAAAAAATTATATGAATAAAATACGAAAACTCTCTGAGTCCAAGTTCTTAAGAACGTAGAGTCTTTTTTAATGTAATAGAATATAAAATGTAATCTAAAAAAAGGTAGTGTATTAAATTTGTTGTTTTGTATCAGATTAACTTGTAGACATTTGTACTTTCTTTTTTCTGTTAAAATACATATAATAATGTAGAACAGTGTATTAATTTGTTATACAAAGAAAAATATTATGTTAACATTTTGTAAAAATCATTAAAACAAATAAATTTCCATTTCAATTTCAATTAATATTATTATGTATTTTTATCTCAGCTAATGCTGAGGGTTCCAACCGGGAATGAAGTACATTCCTAGGGTTGGGTATAATCCATATAGCAATAGCATTTTTTTCTGAGGATATGGGCAGTTGCCAACAGTGCTGTTTTTTATTTTCATTTAGATTTATAGAATATATTGAAAGAAAAATGGAATGAAAATCTGGAATTAGAAATACGTTCACTTTAGGGACAGGTACCTTCGAGTGGCAAATTTTAAGAAATAGAAATAGAGGGTATTTTAAGAATAAGAAATAGAAAACATGAAAGAATTCGAGTACAGACTGAAGGACAATAAGAGAAATTACAAGACAAGAAGAGGTGAAGATGGTTGAAAAAGAAAACAGAAATATAAATGTAAAACATATGTAGTCGTGGAATGTCATCCGATGGGAACACGACCAGAGACGACTTAATGTTAATAAATACATAATAAATAATCTCGGTAATCATTAGGGAATACATAATAGTGGAGAGCAAATAGAATGATTCTTAAATTCCTCCTGAGTGCGGTTAACTCCTGCATATGATATACAGCAAAGACACTGCATTTCACGAGTGTGGTGTGTGTGTATTTCGAGACACGTGTTACGAGTCATAAAGTTTTCATTACTTCTAGTGGGTGACCACTCTCCTTGTCTTGAGTCGCACCCTTGAAAAGAGTGTCCACGCATTCAAGAAGTCACGTGTTCACTCTTTTTCCAGATTTCGCACGGCTAAGGCGTGCGAAGCGGCTTGCAGCCGTTTGTCCCAGCAGCAACACGGTACCGACGTGACCACAGCAAAGTCCTCGACGGCTGAAGCACACAGCGGTGAGGAGGCATTCAGCTCGGAGGTGGTGAGTGCCGAGAGCGAGGAGCGAACAGAAGACTGTCGCACTCCGCGTTGCCCGGCGGGATGTTTTGTGGTCAACGACGCAGCCATTGATTGTCCTAAGTGCGAATGCTCCGAAGGTGAGTAGTATAAGCTCCACTCGTTTGTTCCAATGTTCGTCGCGATGATGAAAGTCTATTTGCTGTGTGTGCGTGCAGAGGCCCGTCGCCGTCTGTGTTCTCTGCCGCCGTCCAGAGGCCATTGTCGCGCACTCCTCACGCGCTGGCATTTCGATACGGCATCCGGCGAGTGTGCGCGTTTCCGTTTCGGGGGCTGCGATGGCAACGGCAACAACTTCGCGTCGCGAGACCAATGCCTCAAGGCGTGCGCGCCTCTCAGCACACATATCACCACAGTCGCTCCCAAAGGTGAGTCTATTGCCACTGCCCGGCTTCAGGTAGTCTCCCAGTGGATTGCCCGTCGGTCACTCACGGCCAAGGGTTTGCAGAAACAGAAGAGGGGGCCGAAACGTTGAAATGAAACGAATTAGAGAAGGGAGACGGTAATCCCTTCGAGATGGTAATCTCTGGGAAATCAGAGTACACCGGAACAACATGCCACACATCCTTTTTGTACATCAGAAGTTATTCCTCTTGAATCTGGCAAGGAGTCAATCTCCGTTTCCGATTTGGCGGAAAGTCCGATCTCTACGATGCTAATTTAAAACAGCAGCCGTCATTATTTCATTCTGGGCAGCGGGTTTGGACGTTTTTGTAGGGTAAAACTCCTGACTCCATCAACTCCTCTCGGGTCCAACTGCAAAGGCATGTTGAACCTGCCGAGTCAGGGTCGCGAACCAAGACTCACCACGGCTGATTGGTTCTGACATTGGATAAATTCCGATAGAGATAAAAATTGATCTTCATTTCAAATAAAACATCAAACGTCCCTAGTGATCCCCCTTGGCCAAAAATTTTATTCATGGTCAAAGGTCCCGAAAAAATTTTTTGTCAGTACTTCACAGATGGTTTTTTTAATTAAAAATGTGTAATTACAAATTTTATAGATGGTACAATTTTTCGTCCATAAAAATATTCATGTATTTTTCCTCCAAAGAACTGTGTGTGAGCTAGCACGCTTGAAAAACAAGGAAATAATCAGGGGCATGTACAATACGTGTGTAGCGCGAGGAGAGATGCTAGGATTATCAATCCGAAAACTTCATACGCGCTTCTTTTCACATTTAGTTGTATATTTGTATTTCAAGTAACAAACTGACTTTTATTTTCAATTAAATATGGATGGTTAGAAAGTGTAATTGATTATATATTACATTGATAGATTCTAGTGAAAAATGGCAACAATTGCAATTCTTATACATTTCGAAACAATATATTTGGAAAACAAAACAACTCCAAAATTAGAACAATCTCCTACAAATAAAATTAAATAAATAATTAGAAAATTACTGCTAATCGGTCCAAGAACTCTTACCTGTCTCTAACCCTTTTAGGGTTCACGATGGCATGTGTCAGTAATAAAATTTAAATAATAATACTTTGGAGTTTGTACTAGACAAATGTGCCAAAGTAAATATTAGTAGAGGCAAGTTAGTACGGTCTGAGAATGTCACTTTGGATAGGAAGACAGTAAAAAAACCTGATCGAGGAGGTTCCTTGGCAGTCCCAGTTGCAGAATTGGTAGGCTGGACTAAGCAAGATATTTTATCTGTGAACTGTAAACTGATATTTTATCTGTGAACAAGATATTTTATCTGTGAACTGATATTTTATCTGTTAACGAAACATGATGTTCTCCATCTCAGAGCTGATGTTTATGAGATAGGCCCTATACGTATTCCGCAAAGAGGGGGGTCGGAGTCTCAGACAGCTTGAGGCGGCCTGTCAGAAAACTACCATTGAAATTGGACGATATATTACCCAAAATCAGATGATTCATTCATGAAATATATTTTGCGAACCGAAGCAAGAAATGGGAACCGTTTTCTTTTGAGTTTTACAAAGAAAAAAAGCAGAACGTAATGTCGTGTCAAAAGAAATAGATACAACATTGACACTACGAAAGAAAGTCAAGAAAGACTTAACAAGTATGAAAGAAGTAAACGCCATCACGGCCAGGTTTTACAACTGTGGAAAATAGCTGTCACATTAATAAACAACACTCACATATATGATTGAGAACAGGGAAAATGAAAATTGAGTCAGAAGCACTTATTACAGCTGCACAAGATCAAGCATTAAGAAAACGATATTATGAAAAGGATATTTTGAAAGCAACCCAGAGTGATAGTTGTCGTCAATGCAAAGTGTACTATGAAACTATTGAATATCTTAAGAGACACAGCAAACTCTGTTCTTATCTTCATTGGCACATATGAAAAGTCTTAAATATTTCATACATGAGTAGAGATTAATGCAACCACAGGCCTAAACCCGTAACTACAGCAGGGCACAATTCTATCCCGTATGACCAACAGGTACACTCTGATCGAGCGATTGCATCCAATAAACCAAATATTGTAGAACGGATGAAGAAGACTTGCCTTCTAATTGATGTGTCAGTAGAAAATGATTGCAATGCCATAACGAAACAGACTGAGAACAAATTAAAGAACAAAGACCAAACTATTGAAGTCAGTCGGATATGGAATGTAAACATTCAATACCAAGTGACCTCCCCGAAGGGGCTCAGTTTCGGCTGATTATGGGCTTGGCGAACCCACGGCCCCGAGCTGGGAACTGGTACTGCGCCACGAGTCCTCGGACACCGTAAGCTTTGGGCATGCTTCAGCGACCACCATTGGCGCGATGGCGGAAAGTTGTGTGTTTCAAAGGGCGGAGATCTTGCCTTCATTGGCCGGGTCGCGAGGAAGGATTAAACCTCTATAAAAAACCCTCAACCTCAAGGTGTGTTACGCGCGATGAGGTGAATGGATGTTGAGAATAAACACTCGCTAGCGCACAACCTCTGGGGCAACTGCCGCACCTCAGTTGAATAAAGCTTAGTGGCGTGATGCGGGGGCTCCATGTCACCAGACATTTATTTCTTCCGAACTCGTGGGACAAGATGACAGATGCTTCGATTCCCCCGCCTTGCGGAGTGGTTGTGCCGCAAGGTAAGTGTTCCACCGAAACGTCTTCGAAGCGACCGAGGGTTCACAGTCCCCCCGCTTCAGAAACAAAAACACTAAAGAAACAGAACATTTCTCATGAGAATGTTTTCGTCATAATGACACGTATAGACGGGACACTTGAGAAAGTATCCCCGTTCTATATTTACAAAGGATTACAGGGTTTAGTTGGAACGCTGAAATAAATGAAGAGACAGCGTAATGGGTCAATTCTGTTGGAAACAAAAACCAACAAGCAAGCGTTCGTACTTTTATAATGTACCTTGTTGGGAGAGTTCCCTGTGAAGTGCGAGCTCCATACTGCACTTAATCGCAGCAAGGGTGTCGTAAATTTCAGGGACATAATGGTTATGGCTAACTTGTTGCAGAATAGGAGGCTGACCACGTCGTTGAGGTCTGTCAAATCATGAGGAAGGTTAATGGTGTTCCACAGAAGACCAGTTCCTTCATCGTGACATTTAACTGTCCTCAGCTTCCAAAAGATCTCAAAGCCGAATGGCTTAACCTGCCAGTGCGTCTCTTTATTCCAAATCCTCTGCGCTGTTTTAAGTGTCAGAGATTTGGCCTTACCACAACATCCTGTAACGGCCGGGATACATGCGGGAAGTAGGGGAGGCACACGAACCCGACGTTTCATGCCTGCAAAGTGCATTATTTGCACCCGGTGTGGAGCAGGGAGTGTGTCGCCTTTCTTGAAGAAAAGAAAGTGCAGGATATCAATACAACGGAGAAGACCCCGTACGGTGAAGAAGGGAGGAAATATAGGGCTTTATACTCTGTATTTTCTATCAGTTACTCCACCGCAGCGAAGACTCCTAAAATAATGAAGACTTATCCGCTCAAGCCGAATTCACTGACGTGTCTACGACAACGTCGTGCACATGCCAGTGAAAATGCGGAAAGAAAGATGTTTCAGCCGTTCCCGTTAAACCGAAAACTCCATCAACTACAAAGAAACCGTCAAGTAGTGCGAAACCTACCACCCTAACAACGAAGACAGAGACAAAGCAGGGTTCTAGGACTAAACCTCTGAACCTTGTAGAATTTTTGAAAACATCGAAAACATCGAAAACAACATCGTCCAAAAATTCGCAAAGACGTAAAACGAACGTCTCTCTACTTTCTCCCTCCGAGTCAGATTGCGCAATGTCCGACGGTGACTCGGAAATGCATTATTACAAGCCTGACCCCTGAGGTTTCAAAAAGTAATGGCTTCCAAACTTCAATGGAACCTTAATGGTTATAGAACTCTACGTGAAGAGTTACAGCTCTTAGCGCGTCGTAATCCGATGTGTATTTGCCTGCAAGAGACACACCTTTTGCCAGAACACTCACCCTCTCTGCGGGAATACAGCAGCTTAAGATATGACACCACGGGAGATCGAGCAAGAGGTGGAGTTGCCGTGTTTGTCAGAAACACAATCCTCTGCTCACCTGTTCTCCTACAAACTCAAATTCAGGCAATAGCAATCACAATACATAGCATACCAACTATGACCGTGTGTTCAATCTATTTTCCTCTGACACGAGATTTCTCGGAGATGTCCCTCAGGGATTTAATTCACCAGCTCCCTCGACCATTCCTCCTCCCTGTAGATTACAACGCCCACAGTGTACTGTGGTGTTCGTCGAGCGATTGCCTCAGAGGTCGCCTGCTAAATTGTCTCTTTGAGTGAGAAGACATGTCTAATGAACACCAAGGAGATGACCCACATTGCATTTACCACGGGGTCATGGACTGCTATAGACTTTTCCATTTGCTCTCCTGAAGTTGCAGATATCTTCCAATGGAGGGTAGAAGATCTGCAGGGTAGCGACCATCATCCTATCTGGTTGTCCTTACAGGAACGTGCGACTGTTCCCGAATGCCATCCACAGAAATGGATTCTCAGAAAGGCTAATTGGACACTGTAACGTTATGTGTCTGTCTTCAGAGAAACGGGTAGTGTCCAAGAGATGGTCGACCATCGGACCCAGGTGATTCATCACGCCGCTGAAAAATCAATTACGAAAACATCTATGTTTCCGCGAAGACCTCCTGTCCCCTGGTGGAACGACGCTTGTCGGTCCGCCATTTAGGCGAGGCGAAGAGCATTGCGAAAATTTAACGGTAGTCCATCTCCGGCAGACCTCATCGCATATCGAATTGCGAGAGCAAAAGCGCGCAGAACTATCAAAGAATCCAGATCCACCTCCTGGAAAGAGTTTCTAAGCATCATTGAGAGAACAATACCGTCCACTAAAGTATGGGAGTCAATCCGAAAAATATCTGGAAGATTCTCAAGTCTCAATATCTGGACTCAATTATCAGGGTCAGGTTCTCACCATCAACAGAGAAATGGCAACAGTGATGGCTGAATACTTTGATGACCTAACATCTACAGCAAACTGCGATGCTGATTTCGCGAGAAAAAGGGAAATAGCAGAGAGCACCCCGTTTGACTTTCATTCCACCAACAGGGAACCCTTCAATTCTTCCTTCTCTATTTGGGAACTTGAGTCAGCTCTAGCGACAGCCCATGACACTGCTCCTGGCCCTGATTTAATTCATTATGAAATGCTGAGACAACTCAGTCTCGAATCTAAGGAATACATTGTGGATATCATTAATCTTTCACGGTCCGAGGGAGTATTCTCTAATTCCTGGAAGGAAGCAAGGCATATCCCTTTACTAAAACCATGAAAAGACAAAACGTCGGAATATTCTTTGACATCGAGAAGGCTTATGATATAACATGGCGTCATGGCATTTTAAAACAACTCAATGCCTGGGGGTTTAGAGGACATCTTCCTCTGATGCTACAGTCCTTTTTGTATCAGCGTTCCTTACGCTACAGAATTGGAAGACACGCCTCGGATCTCTTTCTTCCAGAGAACGGTGTACCTCAGGGCTCAGTCCTGAGTGTGACCTTATTTGCAGTGGCCATAAACAGCATAACATCTGCTGTAAAGAATCCTGCCCTACACTATCTTTTTGTCAACGACTTTGCTATCTTTTGTTCATCCCAGAGTTTCACAGGTGCGGAGTGATAAATCCAACTCGTCCTCAATAGATTATACCACTGGTCGAAGACGACTGGCTTTCGTTTCTCTGCTGAGAAAACACGCTGTGTTCTTTTCAATAGGAGACCAAGCCTTCTGGTAGAACCTCACCTCGCTCTGGGGAAAAATGTTTTAAAATTCTTTCCCTTCTACCATATCAAATGTTTTCTTTATTCGTTTATCAGTAACCAAAATTAGCTTTCGTTGCTCTACTCGCTCCAGATCGTGTTTTTTATCACTTTAACGTATGTTTTGACCTGTCTCCTATATTCACCATTGTCCACAGTATTATCATTCATGCTCATCTTTCCCCTTATCGCCTCTGCACGTCTATTAGCACGTCCGTCCAAGGTCTGCTGTGCTGTCACAATTTCCACATCTCTCTTTCTTAGGTCTCTTATCTGCATCCCACAATAATCCATTACCGTCAGACATGCTTTCACCTTTTGTGCATCTTTTCAGTTCCTTTCTATATTTTCTGCAGTTGATCTGCTATCGTCTCTACCACTCTATTTTCCTTACCTCCTGATTCTTTATTCTGTCGCTCATTTTCGTCACCTTCTCCATTAAAACATTACAACGCTTATCTACTATTACAGTCAATCTATCCTCTTTCCTATTCATATCAATTCTCCCTGCCAACATGCACATATGTTCTGCAAGCCCATCCATGTAGCTTTTCAAACCTCTCAAAATAATCCAACCACCATTTTACATACTCCTTTCGTATAGTATATTTATCATGAGCCAAATCTCCTCCATTACTCGTACCTCTCTAATTTGTTCCTAAATGCCCTCTGATATCCACCGAAACTTTTCGCCTTTAAATATTTCTTCCAGTTTTTTCATACCTCCTTCGTGTCGTATTCAGTTCCCTTCTTGTTTATTTTCTCGTTTGATCTTCCCCTTCTTTATATCTGTTTTTCATCATGCCCGTGAAGCTTTCCCTACTGAAGTATCCTCATTGTTCATGCTTGACATGCCGCCTCTACTGGTGCACGTCCATAGTTCTCCATCCCCGCGATGATGCACCCCCTTCCTTCTCACGCCGTATCCATATCTTTTTTCTTTTGTTTTAAACGCACATTTACGTTATATAAGAATCCTTTACGTTATATTCAAATATTTTATCATTCAATCTCATTTAATTTTTTGCTGGTTTGAACGTTGTCCTATAATCTAGCACTTACCATTCCAAAGATGTTAAATTTGTACTTATATGTTAACAACAAATTCCTATATTTTATCTTACACTCTCATTTAGTTTATACAAGTGTCCCATTTAATATTAATTTTGTCCCGTAACAACAGCACGTTCGTGTGCTAAGTGATTAAATTTGTTATATTTATTTATAACAAATTAAAATATTTACTTATTAAAATTTATTTAGTTTACTTGTGTTTTGTCGTCAATACGAACGAATTCCCATGTTTCTAATCCTCACCACTCAATGGATACGAAAATTATTGTATTTATTTATTAATAACAAATTCTATATTTTGTCTTGCTCTCACTTATACAATTGTCTAATACGATATAGTTCTTTTTCCGTGACGACAGACCTTACTGGTGCCAAGCCAATAAATTTGTTATATTTCTTGTTTATACCAAACTCAAATATTTTCTTATTCAATAACATTCCGTTTTCTTGCATGCAATTTTTTTTTTTGGTGTGGGGGGGGGTTTACTGCTCGTCGACATCAAAGGTCATCGGAGATAAGAACTTGTACAGGTAGGGGAAATGCAGTTACGCACTAGGGAGAGCCAACATGACTCTCCCCGCGTGTGGGACTGACCGAATGACTCAACCATACCCACTAAAAACCTTCCTGTATTACAACATACCAAAACATATCTCAAAACATACATCAAAACAATGAGGGGGGACAAAAAATGAAAGGGGACAAAAATGAGGGGTGGGACAAAAAATTAGGGGGGGGGAATGAGGAAAATGAAATATGATGATGATGTTAATTCAGTTGTATCCGACTCTTGGCGATTCTATGGGTTACCTCTCTCCATGCTATCAGATCTTGCACCGCATCTTCAATTGTTTTAAGTTCATTCCCACGTCAACTTTGATGGTATCGATCCAACGCATCCTCTGACGGCCTGGTCGTCTCTTGCCGCTGACCGTTCCCAGCATTAAGTCTTTCTCTAAAGAATTTGATCGCACCACGTGGATGAAATACGTGAGTCTGAGTTTGGTGATCTTTCCTTCCAGCGACATGTCCGGTCTTATGCGTTCCAATACTTCTTTGTTCGTCATCCTTGCTGTCCATGGAATGCGGAGCAACCGTCGCCAGCACCACAATACGAAGAAGTCGATTTTTCTTCTATCTGCTTTTCTTAAGGTCCAACTTTCGCAGCTGTACATGGTTATGGGGAAAACGATGGCATGAATTAGTCTGCATTTGGTCGATATGTTAATGTCTTTACTTTTTCTATTTTGTACATGTTCAACATCGCATTCCTACACAAGATTATTCGACGCTTGATTTCGAGGCTGCAGTTTCCATTCCGATCGATCTGGGATCCAAGGAAGGTGAACTCTTGCACACAATCTCTTCATTGTCGATTTTTATCTTGTTGACATTTTCCACCGTTGTCATGAACTTGGTCTTCTTGATGTTCAGGAGGAGGCCAAATTTTGAACTTTCATCTTTGATCCGTTTGATTTGATGTTATTGATGTTCCGGCCGCCGATCTTCACTCCAATTTCTGAGTCGTCAAGATCTAATTTTCTCATTATCACTTCGGTGTACAGATTGAACAGGAAGGGGGACAAAATGCAACCTTGCCTCACGCCTTTGCCGACTTTGAACCAATCGGTGTCTCCATATGGTGTTCGGACTGTGGCTTCTTGGTTATCGTAAAGTGACTTTATCAACCTGATTAGGTGATCCGGCACCCCGAATTCTTGCCACAACTTGTCATGATCAACACAGTCAAACGCTTTTTATAGTCAATAAAGCACATGAAAATGTTCTTCTGGTATTCTCGAGATTTTTCCAGGATCCATCGAAGATTCGCAATATGATCACGAGTACCACGTCCGCGTCTGAAACCAGCTTGGACATCGGGCAGCTCTCTTTCGATGATTGGGTAGAGGCGTTGTTGCATGATCTTGAGAAGAACTTTACTCACATGGGGAATGAGGGCGATCGTGCGATAATTCGCTCAGTCTTTTGAATCCCCTGATTTTGGCAATGGGATAAATACTAATCGCTTCCATTCCTTTGGTCACACAGTGGTTTCCCATATTTTCTGACACAGTACAGTGAGGGCTGCTGTTGGTATGGGCCTTAGCATTTCGGCTGGTATGTTGTCGATGCCTGGAGCTTTATAGTTAGGTAATTGTTTTACCGCCCATGCAATTTCCTCTGGGAGGATGGATGGTTCTAGATCCACCATTGCAGCCTCCTTTCCTTGTGTTATCGGTGGTTCGTTATTGCAAGCATACCCTAGCCCTAATGGCGTCGGGATAGAAAATAATATGTAGTGACGAAGGGAGGTCAGGAAAGAGAAAGGAAAGAGTCTGGCACAAGTAAGTGGTATGCTATTGTCAATTTCGAAACTTGCCCCACGCTATTGTCAATTTCGAAACATCCCTTACCATTCCAGAGATATTCAAATCGTTGCATTTATTGGTTTACAACACATTCCTATATTTTATCTTGGACTCTCGTTTAGTTGATATACCTGTCCTATTCTTTGTAGAATATGTTCCGCTACTATAGTACATACATTAGTCCTTTTAACAAACAATTTGTCTTGTTCGTCTTGTTCTATTAAAGTGTGTCACATATATTGTCTTTAAAATTTATCATTGTCTCGCATACGAATTATGTTAATAATCCAGTCTTCGTCAAATTGTTACAACTCCCATGCCGCTAACTCTATCATATATTCATTTTCTTCATCTTCTTCATTTATTGCGACTCACTTCAGCATCCTCTGCACGATCTAAACCTGGCCACGCTTTGCTGTGACTCAGTTTGATATGAAATGAATGCGAAGTAAATGAAAGAATTCTAGCGAACATAGATAAACGTAAAAAACATCATAAATATCCTTCCTTGTGTTGCTGTGAGTATGTGGAATGAAAGGAAGAAAAAAACGTGTTATGCAAAATATCATTTTTATTATAAAGCTAGTGGATATATTATATTTTTGTTTGTCCGCTTTTTTGCGTAAACATAAATATCAGATGGTTTACCGACTCTGGAGCATGCGACGTACAACTGCCTATGAGAGAAGCAGTCGTTCTATAAATTCAAACCGTACACTTGCAAAGATTGTCCTTGCGCTTCATTGAATGTCATAGCAAGCGCTAGGAGTATTGGAAATTAAAGTCGTTTGGACTCGAACACCATATCGGTAGGAATGAGTGGTAATGATGGAAGTAGTACGTCTTCATTATGAGGTCCAATCAGAATTGTTGCTTCAATTAGATTGTTCGTCAATTTTCTTACTACTAATCGTGTGCCATTGCGTAACTTTGGCTTATTAATGTTTCGCAGTAATATAATTAGCACTCCAATTTTCAAATTAAGAATGTGTGACGGTAATCCGGTAACATCGAGAGAATTAAGAAATTCCGTTGGAAAATTCACTACTTCATTTTGGATCATCACGGAGTCAATGGATTTGTCGGTCACTGTTTCACCAGCGATTTTTTAAAAACTATGTTGTTCATATTGTGAACGCCGACATTTTTAGCCGCTAGAATGTCTCTTCCACTTAACTATGCGCGATTTCGATAATTTGTGACGATGCTTTGGAAAACCTTGTCTACTAATTCTTCTTTTGAACTCACGATGTTGCAGAAATTATTTAGGAAGGTGATTTTTCCGGTTTCTGAATTTGTATGTGCAGTTCCGTTTCTGGCCTCCAATAATTGTCTTGAAAATATGTCAGCTGTTGGATCAGTTTGAGCCAAAACTATACTCGTAGTTAAATGCATTATTTTGACAGTGCTTCACATAAAAGAATATTTCAAGCAGTCATGCAATTCATCAGCTGGTGTTGAGCAAGGTATAACTGCAAGTGTTTGCCTGAAGTCACCAGATAGTAACACAAATGCTCCACCAAATGAAACGAGATTATTTCCCAAGTCTTTCAATATATAGGTTAATGCTCTCAATTACTTCTTGTGAGCCATTGTACATTCATCCCATACAAGGATGTTGTACGCCTGAAGAACCTTTCCCATTCCTGATGTTTTAGAAATGTTACATGTTGGGTTTTCTGTGAATTGCATGTTTAGTGATACCTTAAGAGCTGAATGCGCTGTTCTTCCTCCTTCCATAAACGTGGAGCAATGCATGAAGATGCAAGCGCTAACACAATATGGCCGTTTGAACGGACTTTAGTCAGAATCAAGGAGATTAAGAACGTTTTTCCCGTTCTACCTGGTGCGTCCAAAAAATACAATCCATCGGATTGGTTGGCCTCGCATAATGTGGTACTACGATACCTTGTAACAATGTGATCTCAACGGTATTGGTATTATTGTTTGGTGGACCTGAATGGAGCAAGCTCCTCACCAGTGGACCTACGACACCAGGATCCCCACCGGAACCGCGTTAGCATTCCTTAAGTGGGGCCTGTTATGATTCATGTGGATTCACTCTGTGGTTGCACTTTCCCTACTCCCCCGTCCCTTCGACCCATTGCTCAGAAGTCAGGATTAGGAGTTCAGGAGCGTCACTTCTTCGCTTCTCTGTGAACGACACTCTTCTCCGCTTTGCAATTCTGCTTCCTTCTCCCCCTTCTTCATGATAATGTGCCGAATTAAACATGCCACTTTTTTTCTTTTCTCCGGGGTTTCCATAATTTGAGTGATTGAGTGATAAGGTTATCAGGCTGCAGAATACACATTTCAGTAGCGGCCATAATGCGCGCCCTTTCATATGTGGGTCATGCAAAGATGTCTGTTCTGGGTCGCCCAGTTCCACTACGCAGCTCTGACAGCTTCGGTTCATTCGTCTGTGCATACTGTGCAAGTATGCCCCAAAACACCCATGTCCGCTGATGGCTTGCGTGAGGTAGTAGTCTAGCTGTTCATTCCGTCGCTTGCACCACTCCTCAATCTTAGGGATTAATGTATTCGTCCATCTTCCTTTCGGATACGCGTTCCATTAGGTTTCCCATTCCCTATTACACTCTCAGCGGGCTTCACCTCCTGTGGAAGAACTTTATCTGCGCCTACTTGGTTTGGCTTCTCCCATATTACCATTCTTTCTTTTGTCTATCCATATACCCAAGTAACGAAGATATTCCAGGAACTTGATGGAATGTCTGTCAATGTCAAGACTGGGTAGGTTGTACTTGCGAGTTATTAATACCGCTTCTGTTTTGTGATGAGCAAGTTTAAGACCTGTACTCTTCATCCTCAAGGCAACTGTTTCCAAGGTTTCGTCACATTTCCATTCCAATTCTTCCGTGGTATTTGCAACTGCTATCATGGCTACATCATTATGATAACCCACAATATTTACCTCTTCTGGAAGATATAAACGAAGGACGTCATCATACTGACTCTTCCACAACGTCCCTCCTTGGACGGACACTTGCACAATTTCTGATGATAGCTCTATGGTAGATGTTCCATTGTATGTTTGTACCAGCAGGCATCTTTCCTCCGAGTAACTACTTTCAACTCACGGTAAATACCACGGAATGTCCTTCAAGTAAGCGATAAATGTCTTCCCAATAAGTTGCATTAAACGCGTTTCATACATCTAGAGTAATCACCACGCAAAAACCGCCAGGACTAGGTGGCAATTTAGATGCCTTCGTAACTTCCAATTGGACCTCGTGAACTGAATTCATAGTTGACTTTCCTTTCCTGAAGCCAAACTGCTTGTCCGAAAGACGTCCATTTTCATCAAAGAATGATTTTATTCTGTTCAGAAACATTCTCTCACACAGCTTTTCTGTGCTATCAAGCATTCCCAGAGGTCTGTAAGCAGGTGGTCTTTTGGTTACTGCCCTTTCCCTTTTGGTATGAGCACTAACTTTTGTCTTTTCCATGGATCTGGAAAATATCCCTCTTTTAAACAATTGTTAAATAGATCAAGAAGCAGGTCAGGTCGACGCAACGCAGTAATCTTCAGAACCTCATTCGGTATGCCGTCAGGTCCACACGTTTTGCCAGTTTTCAGTCTCTTTGCGGCCTCTCAAAGTTCATTCAGTTGGAATGGTGGTACGTCCTCCTCTCTGGTTCCTTGGTACGTTGTCCTGGGTTCTCCTTTTGGAAATAGCGAGGTTACTATATGGAGTAGGGTTTCTTTATCTTTTAGTATTCCTCCATTATTCTTACGCATCTTGCCCAGCACTTTCCTATAAGGTGTACCCCAAGGATCTCTATCAACTTGTTCGCGTAGTTCTTTCCAGTTTTCCGCTTTCCATCGCTTGATTTCATTGTGAAGAGTTTTTCTTGCCAGTTTATAATTTCCTGAAGCTTGCATCGCTGTCTGTTGATTCCTTCTATGGGTTCTTTGAGCGACTCTTCTTAGCCTATTGCACTTTGTGCTCAGCTCTGCGATCTCTGTCGTCCACCTGTACACCGCTCTGCGATTTGGGCAATTCCCTCTTCGATGTGACATGGTTACATCACATGCTTTGCTCATCTCCGCTGTAATATACCGCGTTGGGCAGACCACATTTCGCTCATCGCGGAGATAACTTCAATATACTCTTGGAACATTTGCGTGTCAACTTTGCGGATTGACCAACCTCCGCAATGTGTCCGAGATGGGTGAACATGCCTTCGGTCGATTTCATAATATATGTATTTGTGGTCACTGAGACTCTCTAACTCTAATGTGTGCCAATTACGAACGAATGGTATAGTCGTTTTTCTTGTGAAGGCTAGATCCAATAAGAAATATTTGGTCTTCTTTCAAAGGTCGTCACTCCTTGTTGATTAATGGTACTCAGGTCCAGCGAAATCATGGCTTCATCTGAAATACGTCCTCTCTCATCCCTTGCTCCCATGCTCCATGACGGAGATATCGGGTTAAATTCAACCACAAGGATGATTGGTCCCTCCCAACATCTGATGCTCGCTTCCAACTTATCAAGATTAATTTGGAACGCTTTCACCGATCTATTTGGCGAAAAGTAACAACTATATACTGACATTCCATTTATACTTCTTCTAACAAACTCTTGACCTCTTTCAATCTGACCAGCAAATACGTTATTTATATGCAGTATTTAAATTGCAACATCACCTCTTATATCGGAACACCATGTGGGATCATCTAGGTTCTTGTTTTATTCTGATATTGTCAATATGTTGTCTCGTTTCTCCATCGCAGTCTGCTGAAGAAGATATTAAGCACTGTCGCATCTATTAAGATTAATTTGGAAGAAGGATGACATTTTTGGTGTTCATGTGATTCCTTTTTTTGCTTTGCCATTTGCATTCCAAAACACTTCCTGGTGCCAGCGATGTGGTCAACTGGTTTTCGATCGCCTCGCATGGCTCGCATCAAGGTATGTTTGTACACTTTGATGCTAGGTGCGTTGATTCGCCACAGATAAAGCATAACTTGGTGTTCCTATCGTCCTTTCTTCAGGTGCTACAAGAACGTTCGAAACCTAGGCAGTTGATACATCTAGGGACTGTACTTCTCTCCCGAACCCTTGCAATGACCCATCCTATTCTCATCTTTCCTGTTGTCATGAAGCGTTTCATTGATGCTCGTGGTGCTCATACAATTGCCATTTGAGTACCCCTGTTACCAGGTATCAAAGCTCGGGCAGTGATCTCATCTGAGTTGACATCAGGCAAAGCAGTTACGAATGGTTCTCGCACTGTATCATTATCTGTGTCCCCGTCAATGTCCCTGATATCAAAGGTTACCATCTTCTGCAAGGATACGACAGCAACCTTATCGCCCATAACCGTTTTCATTGCTTCTTTTACTTCCTCAGCCTTGAAACCTTTTTACAGTTCAATTAGAAACTCTCCTGTCTTTGTTTGATTTATTTTATTTACTTTTTCTCCTACGTTTTCCTTACTGACCTTTTCCTTCATTAATTTTAAGCCGTCGGTGTATGAGGTTCCATCGTTCTTACACTTCAGAAGGATTGCTTCCAGTTTGAGCCTTACCTTTTTCTTGCTCC
Source organism: Laupala kohalensis (assembly GCA_002313205.1). NCBI lineage: Eukaryota > Metazoa > Arthropoda > Insecta > Orthoptera > Trigonidiidae > Laupala > Laupala kohalensis. Next base: position 240,147 of record NNCF01127584.1, on the reverse strand, counting down.
AGTTCCGTTCTGTCTCTCCTTGATTTTTCCTACGTTTCTTTTGCCTCGTCTCCCACGGCAGTTCAGCCGTGGATGCTTGATCGTTGTCAGTGGGCAATGGTCTTGCCGTTGTCAGTGAGCAATGATTGCAGTTGTGCTGAGATTGTATGTACTTCTCATTTCCGTCCACGTCCACTCCGTCTTTCCTTATTGGTTCATCTGTTTGTGAACTGAGGTTAGCGTAGTTCCAAGTTCAATCAATTCCGATAGTTCCGGTATTTCAGTCAATTGGGCTTTTTGTGCCAGGTTTATAATTCTAGCCATGTCCTCCACCACAGCAGTAGAGTTGGCTTGCTCTGTTTTGGCTCGTTCTTTAATCCTCGTGATCCGATTAGCCAGGGACATTGCCGCTTTCATGTCAGTTGTGATTGTCTTATGGATATTCCTAGCTGATGTAATGACATTCATTGCATTACGTTTTTCCATGAGACTGTCCAACAACTGATCTTCATTCTGCTTTGTCGCTAGAACCCTTTGCCATTCTTTAACAATCCGAGTCACATTTGTCTCTGGATATAGGGTCTTCGACTTAATCGCAGTGCTGCTTCCACCTCTGCCTTTTCTTTTCGCATTCATCTCATTTGTTGTTGTCGGTTGTATTACATCTATGGACAAGAGAACCCTCTCCGTCTCAACAAGACTTGCAGAATTATTTGCAGAATTAGTATTTTTCTTAACATCTTCTATTATGTTCCCACGAGAAGCTAGGGAAAAAAATCAACCCGAACAAAGCCCCGCATGTCCAGGAAAGGCTTCTTACTCTGGGAGGTTGCCAGGTATCCAAGAGGCTCCGTTTGAGATGCAGATAACCCCCTGCACTATTCAGGCCTCGGCACGGGTCGCATTACACCTTATCTAGGGGTTGAAGAAAGAAGGTTGTGAAAGTAGCACGAAAGACACACCTTAGCCCTCGAAATCTAATAGCGTCGGGTCCGAAGATAGCAAGAGTTGGCCAAAGAAGGCCGATAGAAAAGTATACAGAGAGAATCAATCATAAGTAAGTGGAAGAAATTCAAGATTCGGCTCAGGATCCCGTGGTTGCTGCCGACGAACCCCCAAGGTGAGCGCCCTTAAAGGGGAATAGGTGTGGAAACAGGAAGGGTGATCTCGACAGGTCGTTGTAGGACACACTTAGTCTGACTCCTCAACTGAAGCCCTTCCTGCATGGGAAACCCTGCCAGCAGCCAAACCATCACTTAACGTGATGATTCAACTGCAGCCGGCATAGCCCCTAGCATCATAAGACCGTACAAACCCTCGCCACACGCACGGACAGTGCTACGTGAAGGTGGTGTCCCAGGAGAGCGAACGGCATTGGTAGTTTAAAAATCTCATCAACCCTAATACACCTCTCGGATTAAAATTCATTTTTTACTATTCACCAGTGTGATATCTATATAATAAGTATATAAAAACACTTTCAAATTTGAATGCAACGGTATGTTAAAATTTCAAGTCTATCGCCCGACAACTTTCCAAGTTTTGCAAAAACAGGCGCAAGCTGAATGTTTATATATAAAATTTGCTAACCCGGCCACGCTTTGCTGTGGCTCAGTCTAATATAAAATGAATGGGAAGTAAATAAATATATTCTAGCATTCATATATTCATGGAAAAAACATCATTCAATTAAATATCCTGCCTTGCGTTTCTGTGGGTATGTGGAATAAAAGAAAGGAAGAAAAAAATTTTTATTGTAAAGCTAGTGAATTTATTCAGTGGCTCCTTTGGCTGCTCAAATTCAGGTAGCTTCACTTTCCCGCTGGCGCAGCGCAGGGTTTCTCCTTTAAATTTCATCGTTTTGCAGTGCGGACAAACTTTGTCCATTTTTTCGATTCGAACGAATTTACATGAGGTATTATATTGAATATCCGTTTCGTATAAGAAAGCAATTCGGTGATATGAAGTTCGATTATTTACATTGCAACCGCATACGTTTTTACTGTTGATTTAATAGTTCTTGGCGTTGTCGAGACGATTATGTTGCTCTTCTTCTTCTCGATTCAACTTGTAAGGTTTCAAGTCTTTCTTCCCGCTGATCTGCCAATTCTTCTGGTCGCCTGTGATAAGTTTTGACTCTAACACATTCATTTTCGTCTAAATGTTCATCATCAGTGCGGTTTGATCTCCTTTGACGTTTTGTGATTGCTTGTCGAGAAATGCGGCCTATGTTCGAACGTGAGGGAGGCATTACAAATGATTAAATAATGGGGTACTACTATACCGTGGTTACCGTGCAACAANTATATATAATAAGCATATAAAAACACTTTCGAATTCGAATTCAACGTTGTGTTAAAATTTCAAGTAAATCGACCAAATACTTTCCCAATTTTGCGAAGACAAATATACGCAGGCTGAATTGTTATAAGATTAGCAATACGGGGAATTACATACATTACAAACTCTCTTCGCGATTCAGTTCTGGACGCTGTACATCATATCCGCACTGGGCGTTGTCCCTCCCCGCAAGTGAAGAGGCGTTAAATATCTCCTATCGCATGCGTAAAGTTTATCTTATTCCCCAATTTTGTGAACAAACTCTTCAAGCACTTTGCATGCTTTTTCCGGCGCAATGTAGCGTTATTTATCTTCCATGTCTATTACATCAATTGTGCTAAAGTCTTAAATAGAAACATGCTTTCTCCTGAACACATGTTGGACACTCCCACTGAAGGTATCATGTGATTCTTGGTGTAGTTTGTAATCACATTCATCATCCTCTCGCATTCCAAAACACTGTAAATATTGGAGATCACCATGTCGAGTTAAAAATTGCATCAGCACCTTCGGCGGACTGTACCACTTCTCATTCCATTGTACAAATTGTGCCGTCTTAATATAACTAAAGGTTACCCTGCCCTTTGGACTTCCGCGCCAGCGAGTCACTCATGTCTGTATTAGGTAGTCTGTCAAATTTTCTAGCTGCCTTATCCGTATTATACAGTATCACATCATTCCCCTTTATCGTCCCTCTCTGCTTCAATAGATGTCGGTATTTTACCTTTTGAACGAACAATTCTATAGGTAGTATCCCCGTCAACACATTAAGCGCTTCTGTAGACCAGTCTTGTAGCATCCTGTTATGGGCAACGGACAACTTCACTCCAATTGTCGTAAATATATTTCGTATGTGATATTTATCAACCTATCCACCCATACTACGCAACCATTTGCTATTGCCTGCCTCTGGGCGTAAACTTACAGAATTCTCAAGTCTCTGCGTGATATATCACATTTGTGAAACCCTATCCTCAACATACTGTACAGTATAATTTGTACCCTCCGATTGATGTAACTCAAGAGCTGAGCAAATTTTAACCGATCATCTAACACAGCTCTTAAATAGCTATGACTCGTCACAACTTGTATCTTGCGGCCATGCATTCTAAGAATCATTTCCCTTCTCTTCTGTGTCTGATTTCCAAACCACATGACACGCGTCTTCGATTCCAATAATGCCAACCCTTGTGAGGAACATACCTCTACACATCCATCACACGTTGTGATTCCTATTCTAATGACATTCTCACATTTCCGTAAACTAATACTGCCAGATCGTCGGCATAGGCAACTGATTCTATATTTTTCTTCTCCAAGTCCCATAAGATGTTGTCTCTAATTACGTTCCAATACATCGGTTCACTTGACGACCCTGTAGCCATCTGATCGTTACCTCTCCTATTAATCGATGCTCTCCGATGGTGAGTAATATGTTTCAACTATGTTTGGTTGGTATGGTGGCAAGCCTTATATGATTGACCGCTTTGCGTGGAAAAATGCTCCGGTAATATCCAAGAAAACCTAGGAACAATACTTTGTTCTACGCCCTGATAGCTGTCGTTCCAATTCCTCTATTGCGTCAGTTTTACTTCTTCCTAGTTCAAAACCATATTTGATATTCCGAGTATTTGCAGGTTTTCATATTTTCGTGTGTTTGTAGATGTTTCTGTATTCGAGTTGTCAAAATACTACCTAACAACATTCCCGAGGTTGGTATTAGGGAGATTGGTCTATACGAACTTGGTTGTTCAGCGCAACGCTCCTTTCCTTTAGAAAAGAATTTTACTACACTAATTTTCTTACACCGCGGACAATGAGGACTCTAAACATTCATCATATATATTCACTGAGCGTGCCCATTATCACATCCATTGTTTGACGAAGCATCTCATGGGATATATTATCATAACCCGGAGCCTTTTTAACCCCCATTCTTTTCACGTTTAGGAGAATTTTACTCTGAGATATTTTCTCTATATCTGTGTTTACAATATTTTCATATTTCCATATTTCCAAGTCTGTATCTCATCCTGTGGAAAAGTGCCTGTCGTGTTTCCTGCAAATTCCTCGTATAATTCACTCCATACTTTATTGTCATCCATACATCCTTGCGGACAACCTTATCAACATTAATAAGGTATGGCAGCCCCCTTGTCGACTTGGGGAACGCCCTTTCCGCAAAATCCCTCCAACTGACGCGTTTAGCCTGCTGAATCTCAATAATATAATTCTCCCGTGCTTTACGATATTCTGGTAAAACATCGCCACCAACTTCCCCGCGTCGTTTTAGACATTGTAACCGATGTCTTAACCTATTTATTTCACGCTTCTGTCTGCTTAGTTCCAGCGACCACCACGACACCCTCTTCCTTACTCTCTTCCCTTTCCCCCGAATATATTTTGCGCACTCCCGCAAAACCGCCAGCTGCAACGTGTCTCGCCGCGCATCTATTGTTCTTCATGTTGCTTCCAAAATTCGCTTCATCTCTCTCTAAATTTCATTATTTCTTTCCCCCAATTATCTCCAATCAAATCGTCGATAATCCACGGTGTTGTTCTCAAATATTTTCCATCCCTCTCTTAACGCCACATCTATCAGAATACCTCGATGATCGCTATACAGTAATTTCCACATTTGTACCATCATATGTCGCCATTTATTTGTTAGTGTCACATCTATCAGTGAATTTCCCCTAAGTTCAACAAATGTTACTTCTCCAAATTCATTTAATATCAGATTTTATTCACTTGTAAATTTTTTAAATTTCCTCCCCCATTTTTCGGTGCATTTATCTCTCAATATCTATGTACGAACAATACTGTCCAAACAGTAATATTTCCCTTTGCCCCAATGCCCCCTACTATTGTACGCAAAGTATCCAAATCGCTCTTTATATTCTGGACATATTCGCAGTACAAAATAATTATTATCATCTCATACTCTTCCCAATGATATTGTATCACCAGGCTGTCTGAGTCAGGCTCTGTTTAAACACCTGGTCCTCAAATAACAATTGCACTCCACAGATTTTCCGCACAAATTACCCTGGAAGCCATCGGAATATGATGTAATGTCCCTTTCATATAGTATACTTCTTGGAAGAAACTTATTGTTATCTCTTCCCTGCGCAGAAATTCCCCAAGTTCCATCGAGGAAATTTTTGACCGCTGTAAATTTTATTGAAAAACCTTAATCATAATTTGTTGTATTCTTTAATGCTCTTTGCGTTGCGCGGAATTCCATAGAGACCCACCTCTGCGTGCTATGATAATGCTGCAGTTCCTTTTATTGCTCTTAACTCACTTCGCTACTTCATCCTTCATTGTACACTCCGAATATTTACGGCCCACCGCTCCAAAATGACCATAGGCTTACTGCTTATCACGACAAGCAGCTGCTGTGTGTCCAAACCTATGACACCAGCGGTATCAAATCCTCAACCCTGTAGCTTTGTAGGCCTATGTAGTATCCCCCTTCTGTGTATCTCCAAAACCTTCCCATTTAATTCGAACACTCTTTTCTCAACTTTATTTTTACGTCGCTTCTTTCTGTATAGCACTTGTATGTCCTTCATCACTTTTTTCTCTCCATATTTGACAAATGTCATCTACAAATTCATGATTAGACATCTCCTCTGGAAGGCCAAACACATGGAGCAGTGGACACTTCTTTCACAACACCCGATGATCCAATTCCCTTTCTTTATTAACTACCGCAGCTAGTTTCGTCTTCTCCTCTTCATTCAAAAAACTACCACCAATCGTCCCTCCGCTGTTTCCCGCGTCGCATCTATACTTACTTTTGTTCCTGACTTTTTATTACCTCTTTGAATTTAGCTTGCAGTACCCCTTTTTTGCTCTCAATGTCTTGATCAATAATATTTCTTGTCGCATCTTTTGACGTCTCTCCGTTCGTCAAGATATAGTATAGATCCACCACCCTGCTGCTGTAGTTGCTGTCTCATTTTCTCCAAACCCTTATCTAATACATCGTGAACACTGTTTAAAAGTTGTTCTTCCGATTGTCGTCCTTCTCCCCTCAGCCAAACCGCCACAGCTTTCTCCAATTGCTTACAAACCTTTTCATTCTTTATTGCCGAATCTCGTAAAATTTCCTGCAGCGTATTTACATGTCATTAAATTTGCACATGTAATCATATTAAGTTAATTTGCTAGTCCTATTCATGGTGGTGTTCAACCTGCGTAACAAATCCGTTATATCCATTACTTCCTATTCGTTATCTTACCCATTCCATCTATACTTGAGCACTTTGACAAATACCGGTGTTATGTATTTACTATTTTCCCGCTTTAAAAACGTATCGAGAAATCACCCTTACCTATGATAAATGATAATATTCTAACACTTCCAGACACTTGAGGATATTAAAGAAAGGGAGTTGATTTGCATTAACTCATTGACCATTCTCGTTCGAGGGAGTATTAAAACACATCCATCTCTGTTACAAAGCTCAGTTAAGAAGTATAGAAGTCTCTAGAACTGGTATTTACATGCAGTGGTGGAGATTTGGGGGTCGAAAGGAGTCGCTCCCCACTTTTAGTGGAATTATTTTGATTTTAGTCTCCTAAAATGAGATTTATAAAAAGCAATATATTTATCATAAAACCTAGATATATTTGCATTAATTTATTGAATTACTTAAGAAATTACTGAGCGAAAATACATACAAATTGTTAACCGCCGCGGCTCACCAAAACATACCGCTACAGCAGATGTAGAGAATCACACATCTGTTTAGTACATGCTGTAAAGACGGAGAGCAGTATCATTTAAAATGATGTCTATACCGTCGCGGTACTTTTTGATATTTATATTTTCCCTCATTCTTGGAATCGCCACCACTGCTTACATGCACAATTCATTGTATCATTTAATTAACTATTTTAAAGGTGTATTGCTAGTAAACTATATACATTTCTGTCATAAAACAAACTCCTCCGCATTTGTATTTTGTACCTGTTTATTTCCAGATACTCATCAATGGGGACTTCTCAAACAAACGACTCTGTTTTTTCGATTCCGAAGTTACTTTTCAAACTCGCGACCACCCAGAAGCTAAAAACCAACGATTTGCATGGTCTTGACCGGGGAATCATAGTGTAAGTTCTGGCAAAGTTAGATATATTATTTATTTTGATATGGAAAATTTATAACAACTACGAAAACGCTAATTTGTGTAACAAACATACGCAAATCTTGGTAATAGTTGTAATAAATGATGAAATTGACGGGTCAAAGTAAACAGGGGCAATTCTTACATCAATGAGAGTTCATTTTACAAGACAAACGTAACGTTATCATCAATGTGTACTTCTTCAATCTGTATTAAAAATACCCTCGCATTTTTAATACAGAATGAATAAGTAAACATTCATATTTATTTGACATGTGAAGGCATATTTATTTGACACTTAGAAGTGCGTTGGATGTCCAGTGTTCATTTAGGAATTTCCAGGAGAAATGCACGAAGACAAAGTATAAATTGAAACAAATTGCAAAATTAAAACTAATAAATTAATCAAAACTTACAAAACCTGTAACCAAACACTTAAAAAGTTTTAAAACTAAAAGCTAATGGTGTATTATAAAAATGTAAAAGGAAAGAATTAAATAAATATACCTTTATGTTCAAGAAAAGAACGACATTCCTCAGAATTTCATTTACTATTTCCTAATGTCTTGGATTAAATGATGATATAATGAATTTACAGGTTGGCTAGCCTGCTTCTAGCATAAACTACGCTCACAAATGTGCTTCGATTATTTTTATGTTTTATATTCTTAATTCTTCTCTTTTCTCGAGTTTTTTTTCATTCTTCAGTTCTAATAAAGTATTTTCTTCAGTTATATTTCGTTTTCTGTTTTCTGTGTGTGGAGTTGTGTTTCCGGCCAGAAACCAACTGTTGTAGTGTCAGTGTCGCGTCCTTCGACCTTACCCAATACCTGACGCCAATTGTTGTGGATCGGACCAGTGATTAGTCACATCTTGGGAGAACTCTTACAGCAACTGTGCTCGTATGGGATTAAAAGATGTTAAGGGAGTGAAGGCGAAATAAAGAAAGTGCTCACGGGATGTGAAGTCACTTTCCGGCCCCGGCGGGATGTAAATCTGAACCACACATGTCCAAGAAAGGGGTACCACGCAGAGTGAGGTGACAGCTTGGATACTGGAGAGGGCGAGATTAATGCGTCTTTATATATAAAGGTCATCGTCTTACCTAGTACTTCTTTCACACCCTGTCCTACTTAATAAACAGGCGCTGCGCATCGATGCTCGTGACAAAGATACAAATATACTCAACAAGCCTAACTTCAGATTGAATTAATCAAACTTAATAAACTTCCATATTCTGATTTCTTTTTAGTGTTACTAGAGGGAATGATAAAGTGTGAGTGTAGATCATCATTTTCCTTTTATACGAGCATAAAGGTACGATATCAATTTGTTTTAAATATTTTTGTAGTCATTAAACTTTCGTTGTTGCACTGCTCTATGAAACTCTTGCTTGAATTCCTCTCCATAATTTCAGTTGGAAAGAAATTCAATAATTTCAAAACTAAAATGTTTTTCATTGCAATATTTTCAATTATATCCATACCCCTTTTATTAGCATTTATTGGTTTTCTAGTCTTGCATTTGCTTTCGTTGTAAGTTATTAACCAAATCACAACAATGGACATCATCGTATACCTCAACGCATTCAAAGTTGACAAAACCAAAGTCTGTATAAAAAGTAATGAACCTAATTTTTTCTGATGTGTCCAAATAATGATGATATCATTCAGCTAAGATATTTATTGATGCCTACTGACCTAGAAAACACGGGTATAATATTCGCATAGTCTTCAGGGGCTGTCGCTACAGTCTCCACACGAGTCGCTCCTCAATTCGCGTAGTCGTCAGGGCTGCAGCCGCTGCCTTCACACACTGGTCGCTCCTCAACAGGGCATTTGCTTTATAATGCGGCCCCCACCACCGCCGCCCACTCCGCTGCTTCTCCATTGGCCTGGGTCCTGGTGCCTGTCACCTGCTGAGGCGTGGCACGCGCGCGCCAACGCTTTTTGAATCGACGCTACACCCTCCCCACCCCTTCTTGGGAAAGGATAGAAAATGCTGTAGGCGTTTACTGCGCTGGAGAAGGGGTTGAGTGCCGGTTTCTGGTGGGTCGTCTAATGTAGTTGGCTGCTCTCCCCGCGAGTGATCTTCGGAGGGTCGTTCATGTAGCGTGATTTAGAAAGGGAACTTATTTCACAAACTAGTTGAACTGATTAAGATAAGACCCTTTACTGACTTTGAAGACAATGGCAATTTTCGATGTAAACAAAAAAAGTTGATCACATCATCATAACGTGAAAGCGAATGGCGCATCTTGCTTTGTACAAGAACTTGAATACACAGGGACGCTTATATAAGAGGCTAGTTAGAGGGAAAAGTAAACAGAACCTTTGAATAACTACATAATGGATGTTCAGCAAGAAAATATAATAAACGACAGGAACGGTAGAGTCAACATGCGAAATAAAAAGGAAAAGACACTTGAATATCATTATGCGGAAATAGTTAAGAGTATAGAAGACGGGAAGTTAAAGAGGGTGACAAGATGAGTATTGAAGAATACAAGAGACAATGTGGATAAGATGAGGGAATGTGCGCAGTGTCCGGAGGAAGAGTAGATACGAATGCGGAAAAAGAATGAAGGAAAAATGGATGACGTAGAAGAGTGATTTCATCGGACTCAGAGTACGTTTCTGCTACAGGAGAAGGGAGGAATTGATGAGATATTGATGGATGCAGTAAATGGGTGAATGGAAGATATAGAGGAAGTAATAGGAGGTGAATTGAGAGAAAAGCAAGCAAAGGATATATGGAACACTGGCAGAAATGGAAGAGAGGTTGATTGGGGTTGTAGACGAAAGGATAAATTGTGTTCTGCGAAGGATTAATCTCAATATTAAAGTGGTGAATAAGATAAATGAGAAAAGCAAGAGAGATGTGCAACAAATCACAGAGGAGATGGGGAGAAGAATCACTGAAAGGAGAAAGGAAAATGAAATTGTTAATAAGATGCAGAATGGAATGGAGCACACAACGAAAAGTATGAAGGATGTTAATAGAGAAGAAAACAAGAATATTTTTTTCCGAAATACTGCAAGGAGAGAGAAATATACTACAGGAAATGTAAAGAAAGATAGTCTCTCGAATGGAACAGATAGATCAAAGCGAGAAGCTGACAGAGAAAGTTGGAGAGAAAATCGAACAAGTAATTATGAACACGCAGAAATTTTGTGATTCTAATTATGCAAGTGTAGCGTATGATGGCATACCGAGGAGAAGAAAAGAATTAGAGGTAATAAGGAAGGAAAAAGATGTAAGTGGAAATGTGAAAGAAATACTAAGAAAAAAGATGAAGGTAATGCAGATGAGGATAAGAATAGAAGCGTCTAGGGAAGTTGGAGAACAAGAGATATTTAGAGAGTTGCCAGATTCAGGTGAAAAGGAGAAAATCACGGCAATGGTATTAGAAGATCCACATCTGGAGTTGAAAGAGGTGTTACGAAGGAAACCTAAAATAAAGATATTTGGAGTAGATAAGGAAACACGAAAAAGAGATTATTACAAGGTATCGCAGAAGATAGCTTTGAAGGAGACAGCGGAGTTAAGTTTGAAAAAAAACTCACGGGTAGTATATAGGCAAAAGTATGCCAATGTGAGAACAGAAAATTAAATTATAGAAACGAGTAGTGATTTTTTATGGAAAGAATTAAAAAAGAAAAGTTGTATTGTGAGTTTAAAAGTTATAAAAATGTAGAGGACAGAACACAGATGCAATGCTTCAGGTGTTAAAAATACGGCCATCTGTAGGAATAACGCAGAACTCTGTCATATATATATATATATATATATATATATATATATATATATATATATATATATATATNATATATATATATATATATATATATATATATATATATATATATATATATATATATATATATATATATATATATATATATATATATATATATATATAAGCAAGCTACATGATTTATAATTGAAAATACATATTATGGAAATTAGAATCTTCTATCAAACTTTGCAAACAGGATCAATGGAAATTATTTGGAGAAGAATGATATAGCTGTATCCTACTTACAAGAGGTGCACAAATTGCGTGGTTACATACAATCAGTTACAAGAGGTGTACAATTAAGATACATACCAATCAGTTATAGAAAAGTGAGTAAAAGAAGGCAGCTGTGGTAGTAACTGATGCTGCAGCAGAAATGTTGGTAATAGATGAATATTTGAGTGCAACAGTTAATGTAATAATTATAAAGTGCAGAAATATAGATATAGCGATTGTAAATCTATATAGTCGATGTGGTGAAGGAATGGAACACGATATACTCGTTTTAGAACAAATTCTTCATAAAATCAAGGGAAAAGAAATACTGATCTGTATGGATGCCAAGGAAAGGATGACATTATGGAGAGATAACACAACTACGGTAAGAGGAAGGCTCCTTTTAGAAGTTTATAATAGAAAATGAAATAATTATCTTCTATGATAATACAGATACTTTTGAAGATAATGGAGGAAGCTCAGTTATAGATTTAACTTTTAGTACCAGAATGAGGTAACAAGAAGTGGCGCAATAGATCATTGTATCAGGTATAACAAACGATCACATGGGAATAATGGTTGAGTTGACGAAGAGAAGTGACTTTATAAGCCAGATAATGATTGAAGAAGCAAATTATCACAGAGTTAACTGCGAGCAATTTGATACAGAAATGGAAATGCAAGAAAATACGTTAAGAATATAAATTTCGAAGGGGACGAAGACACAACAATACATGAGCTACAAATAACGATTGTCCACGTATGTGCGAAGTGCCAAAGAAGTAAGATGAGAAGCGAGAGGAGGGGCCAGCGGTGGTGAACAAAAGATTTGTCAGAATTAAAGAGAGTGAGAAATAAGGCTAAGCGCAATGTGAAGGAAGCGAAGAGGAAGTGCAAAGATGTGGTTACACTACCGGAGGATTATCGTAAGGTGAGAGCTCAATTTAAGATAGCAGTACTACAAGCAAAAAAGAAAAGTTGGGAAGAGTTTCTCGAGAAAACTTTCGAGAAAACGTGTTGGGGAATCCCATACAAATTAGGCGTCGACAAGATAAAAAGAAGACAAATATGGCACAGCATAAAAGAAAACGGATATTATACGACGGACTGGAGGGAAACGGGAGAGAGACTACTAGATAAAATATTTAACCTTTCGGTATATAATGAGATGTGTGTGAGTCGCAAAGATAACGAAGGAATGAGGATGGAACTACCAGAGCAAAAATAAATAATACATAAATTAAAAGACGGAAGACGTCCCATGACCCAAGAAGTTCTCAAATAAACAGATGTTAAACTGAAAGAGATAAACAAAAAATGCGTCAGAATAGGATACATCCCAAGTGTGTCGAAGGTTGGGAAGACTAAAAAGGCAAGAATAGGGAGCCGACAAACCCAAAATCACATCGACCAATTATCCTGATTCCAAATCTGGGAAAGGTATTGGATAAATGGATAACAGAAAGATTCACAACATATTTGGAAGAGGGACAGCTGATAAACAGTGAGAAATATGGTTTCAGGAAGGGACGAGGGACAGCGAATGCCGTGAAAGATCTAATGAATATCATAACGACAAGAGAAGAAACGTATGGTATGTGTTTATTTCTTGACATACCGGGAGCATTTGGCAGCACAGATTGGGAAATTATATTGATGAATTTGCAAGAAAAGAATGTATCAGCGAAAATATACAACATATTGTGTTCATATTTTGAGAAAAGATACATATACATGGATATTGGGCAAAAAGAAAATTAAACGGGAGAGACAGTCAGATGTCCGCAAGGCAGCAGTTCCAGTCCTATATTATGGAACATATTTATGATTGAGGTTCTAAACGAATTGCAGGTGAAGAACGTAAATTGTGTTGCTTACGCTGATGATTTGGTGTTGTATGTGGAAGGCGGGAGTCGGAAGTATCTAATAATAATTTTGTTATCAGCTGTCTTACTCGTTTGTCATCTCACCGTAATTTCTCTCTATTGACCTCAATTTTTCCCTCCAGTTCTAAGNATGTGTATAAGAGACAGCTATATGGACATATGCAACCCTATAACGCCATGCCGTATTACCATAGGTTAGTATAGGACGTATTGCTCCCTTATATAACAACACTTATCTCCTGTATGGGGATGTGTGTCAGGTCTTCCGGCTTTAAGTCAGGGTTGAAATGGTGTACAGTTGTGGAAGGCAAACGGGTGGTGTAGTGGCTAACATCTCTGCAATCAAAGCAGGAGTCCCGGGTTCCATTCCCTGCTCGTCACCATTTTCACCTGAACGAAAGTTATCAAATTTTTTTCTCCACGTATAGGGTACACGGAAGAAATATGTACAACACTTTATCCCTTTGATTTATCTTGTATTTTGTTAGTCCTACTCGCATTAGCCCATAGTAGATCCTTTTAGCTTTCTCAGCTATATAATTGATATGCTCTGTAAGGAGCAATTTATCATCGAGTAGCAGGCCCAGAAACATGTGTGCGCTCAATTCTAATACTTTCCCAGTATAATTTTAGGCAAGGATTTCGACGATTTTCTTTACTCAAGCCGAACCTTATTGACCTCGTCTTGGCTACTGATAAGCGTAATCGGTGGTTTGTAATTATCCGCTCTATCTTCAATAATGCGTGCTGGCTTTTCTCATGTAACATCCACATACTATCTCCATCGATTATAACAGTAAGGCCATACGCATATGCTACTTGCTTTACATTTTCTGCCCCTAGATTCTCCAAAATATTATCAATTATCAAATTCTAATATAACGGCCCTGTAGCGGACCCCTGAGCATAACCACCAGTTGTTTGTCTTAAAATTTACTGACCTACCTTCAACAAAAAATACCTATTTTGTAAACATGATTTAACCAGTCTTTGGAGATATATCGGCACTTTTTTCTTCTTGATAGTTTCCATTAGTATTGTCCAGTCAGCATTATCAAACGCCCCTTCCAGATCCAGAAATATACACAAACAATACTTACCATTTCTCTCCACTATTTCTTTCAACAGATGTTGATGGGCGCCGTCAGTTCCTCTCCCCTTCCTGAATCCGTTCTGTGTTGCACTGAACCCATTACTCTCTTCCAGGTATTGACTTATTTTCTGAAACATCCAGCGACCTAACATCTTACCAAAGGTTGGTACCAATGCTATTAGGCGGTACGAATTTCCTCTTGTTGGATCTCTACCCGGTTTTAAGAAGAGCTTCAATTCAACTCTCTTCTATTGTTTTAGAAAATATCCCAGTGATATACACCCTTGCATCACTGCTAACAATCGAGCTTTTATTTCCCTGTAGACATAATACACCATGTCATGACTGATTTGGTCGAATCCTGGGATTTGCGCGGCTTCAAGTTTTTAAACTATTTCATCCAAATCTCCGCTAGTCATTTGCTCCACAGAATCCCAGTCCTTCCAGTCACCGGTTAATTCCTCCTCTCTTGTCGGAAAAATTTCATTTAGTATCCCTCTACCAATATCCTCCCAAGAGTGCATCATTTTGCACCCCCCCACCGTTATACTATGCCATACAGATTTTTGTTTCGTTTTTCCTGCTCCTAATTTATAGGGTCGTTGCATCGCGCCCATAACATAACTCTCCCAATCTCTTCGTTTCGCTTGTAATATTGGAATTTTGTATGTTCTACGAGCCTTTGTATATGCAATCCATGCCTCACGTTCATCCTCCCTTCGCTGCCGTTTTAATGCCAATTTCCGTTTTAATTTGTTTTTAATTTTCTTTTCTTACTGGTATATCTTGTTCACCATGTTTGATCCCTCCTGATCATTTGTCCTGATCACCACTCAAAACTTCCACAAAGTATGTTCTTTTGTATGCTTTCAATTTCTTCTTCCACTTCATCTTCTCCTTGTAAATTTCGCGCGTCCCTACTCGAATATTCTTTTTCCGTTTTCAATTTTCTCCAATTAACACGTAAATTTTTGTCTCTCCATAAGTTATGTCCCAATTGGTTCTTTCCTTCTAATTGGATTTCTATTCCCTCATGATCACTTTCCACTCCACCTATAAGAGACCAGTGAAGAAATGTATGCCTTTTCCAATTGTTTAAGTCAAATCAGTTATTGATGACGCATTCTTGCCCATGTACGTGTTTTCTCCTAAGATATTCTGCATCAATAAATTCTCCACCAATATAAATTTCTCAAACAGTTTTCCTCGCTGTCATCTTTTTATCTCCCCATAATTTAAATCTTGCATTGTCATCCAAACAGAACAATATATCTTTATTACCCATTACACATTTAATTTGAGTCAATATTTTAATATTATCTTCTATCTTTTTAGAAAACTGACAGTGCATATTTTCTATCACTATATCCACATCTTGCTTTTGATAAATTATTGTCTAATAATTTTGCTCCGTTAATTCTGTTATTGCGAATATATTCTCCTCTTCATCGTTTATAAAAATGGCTGACCAGGAATTTATGCGCTGCACAATTCAAAATTTTAATAGAACGTACATCGAACGGCCATTTTTATTTAGTTGGTCTTGTACACATGCCAAATTATATGCTCTGTCTTAATTCTGCTAAACCAACATGTCCCCTCTGCAAATTTTGTTGTAAAATTTTAATCGTCATATGTTATTCACTATCAAACACTGCCAAGTTGTGTGTCACTATTTCAGATAATCATTTCATTCATTATTTCACCTTTACTTAAATACTTTAAAAAAATTTAAAAAAGTAAGTAAATGTTCATCTCTATTACTTTATTATTCTGGCAACGTTTCGAGATTTATTGATATCTTCATCAGGGCCAGCTACGATACATAACAACAACAGACAGAAATGGTAGTCATGTACATAACAGTTTTACTTTACATTCAATGCATTAATTATAATAAAGTACTAAAAACTTATTACATACCTGAGGCGCAGATACAATTAAAATCTTGTTATTAAAATTACTACAGTCAATCACATTTAAAACACTAGTTTAGAATAAATATCATGGAAGGTTCGTCAGACGAAACGTTCTCCGTCATTACATGGTTGAATACTAAGATACACACAGTATGGGTAAAGAGTATTATCAATACACAAGAACTACCAACATAACATAAAATAAGAACTTCATTTATTCTTTAGCCATATATAAAACACTATCATAATCTTTTGTAAAAATGTTATATTCTGAGTATTCACATTTTTATTCATTTTAATATAAAAGGTTTCTAAAATCAATTTTTTGAAATAATTTTCCTCTTTCTAAAACTCTTCGAATTTTTTTAGTTCATTTCATGTTTATTATATTTGCAATGTCTTACAACGCCACATTTATCATCATTAATATTCTTACCTTATCTCTCATGTTCCTTTATCTTTGTATTCAATTTCCTCTTCGTCTGTCCTATATATTTAACGTCACAGTCATTACAAGGAATAGAGTATATTACATTTTTCTGATTAAATCTTTCAATCCTATCTTTCTGACTTTTAACAAATTCAACCTTATTACCTACACGATACATGCTAGTGATTTTAAATTCCTTTAATACATTATTGATTTTTTTATTATTACTATATACATATGGTATCACAATCATATTATCTCTTCTAGTTTCAATACATTTTTTATTACTCATTTCATTAATTACAATTTCATTACTTATATCTTTAATTCTCTTATTATATCTTTTCAATTTACATTTCTTAATCTGTTTATTATTTACATTTAATGGATAATCATTCATTACAAGTATGTTCTTTACTTCTTGAATGTTACTTTTCAAAACATTTCATAAAAAACAATCAATTTTTCTTAGTAAACCATTTATTACGTTGATTTTCATAAAATAAGGATGTTTATATTTATATTTTAGCATTCCTCCGGAAGCTGAGGGTTTCCTATACCCATCTGTTATCAGTTCTCCTTCGATATTAGCCACCTCTGTATCCAGGAAGTTTAGTGTTTTGTCTTCTTCAACCTTTATTGTAAATTTGATATTATCATTAAATGAGTTAAAGTTTTCAAGGACTTTTTTAAGTTCTATTTCTTTTACGATAAGGAACGTGTCATTTACATACCTTGAATAGTACAGGAATTCAACTCTTTTCAAGCTTGTAGATTCTATTACTCAATGTTCCACCTATTGGTATCCCTGTTCGTTGTTTATAATATTTATTATTAAACTTGAAATTTGTTGTATTTAGTATAAACTTTAAAATCCTGATTATTTGACCTACAGGAAACTTTATCTCAATATTAGCACTATTTAAGTTCGCTCTTATTGACTCAATTATCAACTCATGAGGCACTGATGGGTACACATCTTTAATGTGAAGTGAAATCATCATATAATCTTTAGGTATATTCAATACTTTTATTTTATTGACAAATTCAATACTATTTTTTATAGAAAACTGAAATGAAATGATTGTCTGAAATACATCAGTAGTTGTGAGAGATACATCAGGTTAATTTTCGGCCATGACACGCTTCGTCTCCGCCCACACGTTTTCGATTGGGTCGAGGTCGGGGGCATGTGGAGACCAGTGGAGAATTTTCACTTCCTCCTGCTCTGCAATTCATTCCTCCACCAAACGAGACGTGTGGACAGATGAATTATCATGCTAAAAAATAGTTCTTCAGCAGGATACAATTGCCGCACCGAAGGGATCATAAAATCTCGCAGGGTATGTAGATACCGATGCCCATCAAGACGAACTTGTATTCCAGGAAGAATGCCTACACCACGAAAACTTATCCAGCCCCAACACGCCACAGATAGGCGTCCAGATCTTGCACTCTCTCTCTCACATACTCAGGACAATGTCGGGTTTCACGAGGTCGATATACGCGCACGGGTCCGTCATTTGCAGAGGAAAAACCACTCTCGTCTGAGAAAATCATGTTTCCCCAATTACGATTAATATTTTCCTCGGCAAATGTTAACCTATACACTCTATGTTCCTCGGAAAGCGCCTGCTTTGTCGCTGCACTCCTAGATCGGAGTCCATTATCTCTCAGACGGTTTCTAACAGTTCTCGCGCAACCGGGAAAATTAGACAGGCGCCTTAACTGTTTTGAAGAGCGGAAAGGATTCTCCTTAGCCTGGTTCACCAAAACGGCGTCCTGAGCTTCGGTAGACACTCGCCACAATCCAGTACCAGCACGCCTTCCAACCTGCCCAGTTTCACGATACTGTTGAACCCACTTGCTTGCAGTTCTCCGACTTACTCCATATTGCCTTCCAGCTGCCGAGGCACTAAAATTGGCACTTTCCACCAACGCAATCACCTTTTCCCTAACGAAGTGCTCGTGATGAGACATGGCAGTAGAATACTTCGCAAGATTCACTTTGCTAAGCTCGTATAAGTGAAGTTCCCACTCCACTGAGAAACACGAGGTCATCTGATCAGATAAGATAAGGTATCGCAAACATTTCTACTTACAGTCGTAGTTGAAAGATATAATTTCAACAAATAACTATACAAAGAAAAAATGCAGAGTTTTGTATATTTTTCTACGGATTGACGAAATTTTGTTTCCAAAGAATACTTTTATATGATGAATATAACAATTTCTGAGTGTCAAATGAACTAATTTGAAGTGTATTGGCCCTCCCAAATGCATGGGAGACGTGACTCAGGAGGACAAAGCCCCACCACGAATGATACGATCTATAAGTCACTGGTTCAATCCCAGGTGATATACGAAAAAAGATTTTTGAAAGCGAATTCAATTATAAATTGGCTGAGAATATCTCTATGAGACGTGATAAAAACGTTATCTTCATGAAAGCTCTCACGATGCTCAGAAAATCTAAATGTGATATTGGGCAACGTCGCATAACGTGTCATCGCACCAACTTTGTTGGCATCTAAGCAGATAACAAGCTTTCGCAGTTCATTGTCGTATCATCTGATGTATTCGAACGTCTTCGCATTACTTTTATTTTTGTTTAACGTGTCGAAAAAATCGAAACATACAATACTAAGAAAATCGAAATTGGGCACCGTTTTATAAGACCTTTATTATATTAATACAATCTAGCTTCCTCAAGTAATAAGTTTGTTTTATACAATAGTCTCGCGTAACTGTACTTTATTCACACTTTGTAATGTGGCTCTTCCAATTCCCACTTTAGATACATTTAAATTTGATGTCGTTGATTTTGCAATATAGACATTTATTAGTCGTCATGTGTGCCTTTGAATGAAACATACAAGGACAACCAACACTATCATTTACTAATACCGAACTAATTATAATTAAAATAGTGTATTTTAACATTCTGACTGAAAATGAATAAGATATATGGTTTAGAGTGGGATCTAATATTGAGAGTGTTGAAACAATATTTCTAAACGAATATAACAAATTACTGATAGTACATTTGTCACTGCGATCTCGCTCCATAATTATGTTTGTCTTCTCGATCGATACATTCTAAAGTTGAGTTATTTCAGGTTATAGAATATGAAATCCTACTTAATTAAATTACGAAAGTTTCATCTTTGGCAACAAGCATAAATGTAGAAAAAATTCTGAAATTGTAACAAAAGTAATGTGGTTGTTTAATTGTGTTTGCTCAGATGAAAACTACATTTAGTAACAGTATTGAGTTTGAGAATAGGGTTTTATAAGTTAAATGCGTCTAAATATTGTGTTTGAATTAATACCTCCTACGGATATATCAGTGGTTTCCAATTTGTGAGAGTATTTTGATATCCGTTTTTTTTTCAAACTTGTTCGTTAGTAATCTAATATTTTTGTCACATATCTTGCTACTAAGCAATTAGTGCAAATAATATAAAATCTTCGAAAAACACTTGGATCTACAGCAAACACATCTTAATTGATGCGAATATGCTTTTATTTCTTTATGCCATGGGTATCTTTGGGGCTTACAAGGAGACAGTTTGACTTGACTAAAGAGAATTCTCAAGATATAAGCTTACACCTAAATATTTCGTAAACGTACGGCTCGACTAGCAAATTTATGTGATTGAATTCTTATAATGTAATCCAGATTGTATCGTGGAACAATAGCGATTTTTCTGCATTATTCATCATTCAGTTACACAATACTATAATTTCCAATATATTCCATTCCATGGCATGTCGTATTGAGACCACATAATTGCGAACTGGTTGAATTTCAAGGAGAAATTAAGCTTTTTGTCTTTATAAGTATTACTTGCTATAAATACTTTGAAATGTGTATGACTAAAAGCTAAAAAATAATCCACTAATAAGGATAAAATTCAACATTAATCTCCGCGAGTTTTATTACGAATCTCTTCGTAGTTTCTGCTCTACCATTAGACCACCAAATATAAAAGCTTCTTTAATTCTACGTTCTATTTGCTAAACAAAAGTGAAGTGTCATTCGCGTGTTCGTGGTCTGTTCGGGATGAACACTTCTGCGATCTAAATTTGTACTTTAAAAGGCAGCAAAAAGTAGAACGCCATTTAAATATCACGCATAAGTCATATAAATATCCCAATGAAAAATCTTATTCGTATATTTCATATTTTTGTTCAACGCTTCCGGAAATACGAAATTGTCTATTGTATTGATGGTAAAAAATTATGTTAATTAGAGGAGATTTCTAGATTTAAAATAAGTTCTTAAAATATGACCCTGCATCTGGAATGCTGAGACCAACTAGTTACAATAACTTCATATTTAATTTATTATGTGCCTTGTCAACTGCGTCGCTGCTAATTTAATTTATTATAAATATTATGCTTAATGTCTAATTAAAACGTTTATCTTCACAAATGTAAATATCCATGTCAGTTCGTAAAAATTTATATACTTGTAAGAAAGTAACTTAGTCAATCTGTGTGAATAAAACTCAATTCCATTTACATGTCTTAATAAAAGTGATTTGTCTTTTTGTTATATTTATTGATATCTAAAAAAAATATTTTTTGTAATATTACTTTCTGAGCATGTTGTTTTATGTTGCTCTATTTCAGGCAAAGGGTTATATCTGGGAGCAATATATTTCTAGCAAATGTAATTTATTTATTCTTTATTAATATAGCTACAATTAACTTTTAGTTTTATTCATTCATATTTTATACAATTGTTTTCTATAATTCTTGAATTCCGATTGACATATATAAATAAATTTTTGAATTTGATTTTCTGTGATTCATGTAGTTAAAAAAGTGTGCGAAAAAAGGGGTCTGTTAAATTGAAGAATCAAAACGGACAAAAAGAAAAAGTTAAAATCAGGAAGCCATATTCTACAACGACAAGGGAGATTAATATTGTAAATTGGTTAGGAGGGTTAAAAAAATGAGTTAATTTGAAGAATCTTTCAAGAGAGTTAAAATAATATTAACAATCGCAGTCTCGCAAGGTATATTTCCGAGAAAAAGAATTGTCTTCACATGAAATACTTGTATTTCGTGGCGCGATGGAGATAATGGTAGTGAAACTGAGTGATAGTTGTAATTTGTGTTTAATTAATTAGTAAAAATCAACGTCCAAGGGAAATTGGAGAGGGAATCGTCGAGAATAATTAATACGTCATTAAAATAGTCAGGCACCCACGTATTCTAGAGGAAACGTCGGCGGAGCTCTTGCTCTACTGTGTCCCGGAGTGCAGTGGGGATTGGACGCGCTTAGCAAAATTTCGGCTGCGCATTTTATGCAAGTTGTATATGGGCGTGAAATTGAGTGCAATGACGTAGGCCTTCTGCGAAAACCGCTGCGTGGTCCTGAAAAAGGCGCAGCAACGCCGCGTCCGTATCCAACATGGTGACTGCTAGGACGACGTCGCATATCGGTAGTCCTAACCGCCAAAGATCATGATAGAATTTTTGACAGGTCATGGAGATTTCGGTGCGTATAAATGTCGTTTTAAGATAAGTGAAGATGAAAAGTGTGTATGTAGGGAATTAAAGGAAGATGTAAAACATATTTTATGGGACTGCCCTATCTGTGCACCAGAAAGAGAAAGATATCATAAAAGAAAACAAAGAGGAAGATAGCATAACAAGAAGAATAGGGGAAGCCTTAATTGAAACACAAAGAAAGTATGAAATATTCATGGAGTATGTAAGTAAAATTGGACAAATACGAAGGATACATCGCGACAATTGTAGATATGCACATGCCTCCTATCTGGTGGGGACGGGCAACGCATAAAGCAGCAGAGACGTGCAGCGCCAGGCTGAAGCGGAAACAGAATTAAATCAGTAAATAAATAAATGTCAGTATAGCGAATTTGCGAGTAAGCTGTAATTACCTTTGGGAAAAAATACATATGGGTCATTCCAGCCACAATCAGCCTAAAATTTCTCCGACCCATTCAGATTTTGGTAATGATTTTTTGGGGGGTTTAGAGTATTGTATAAATAAGGGGGTAAATGTTTATTCAGTTTTTATTGAGCTGCTTTTAAAAAATTATCGATATCATCTTTATAATACGATGTTATTTTCTTCATTTTATTTTCTCTATATTTTTTGGTGCGCAATAATTTTATTTGTATTGGATCAATATTGACGTTTAAAGATTCATTGATTCGTTTCTATTAATATATCAGGTGGTGTTAAATAAACTGATTATTGAAAATCATATGATTTTGCAATAGATAATCACGGTGATTCAGATATTAATTGTTGAATCTTTAAGTCATCACAGAGGTGAATCAGTTACAGGTTGATTAGGAGGCTGAGAGTCACAAGCGATAGTGACATTTAATTCACTATTCTCGTCAGAAATGTAACGATTATTAAGTTTCTTTCGACACACAATACAAGTATCTTTTAATGGATTGTCATTAATAAGGTGTGGAGATGAACTCTTTCGTTATACACGCTCTTTACCATAATAATTAAACTTTCAATGTCCTTCCTAACAAGTGTTGAAAAACTGCACAATTCGCCCAGATTTTAACCTGAAATTTGCTTCATAATTTTGTCGTGACATTCCCTATGGTTTCAGGAATAAAAGTTGTATTGTCCTTTCCCGGATATATTCCGGCAGTTACTCGAAGAGTAGTCTGCAATTAATATAGAGAAATCCGCCTACATTGCTTTTCGCGTACAAAACTAGTGGGTTGAACGGGATAAGTGGCTTATTGTAAGAGAAATCAAGAAACAATGACAAAATCTACAATTCTTAGCACAAATATCACGGACGGGTCCACGATTTTCTTCTTGGGGGCACAATCGGCTGGTCTGATATCCCTCCCTCGATAAACACTTCCTCCAAGTGCACTTTAAGTCATTCCGATACAAAACTTATTTATGTGTACGAATGCCTTAAATAATTGTTAATGTAAATAAATCTATATTAAACCATTAAATTTCTTCGTTTTTTAAATACGGTCTTACAGATTTGCTCTATAAAACTTAAAAAAACTACCACTGGAATCCTCTTTTTCTAAAAGATAAAATTAATATAAATAAAAAATATTTCATGTTACATTTACTTACACAAATGGAAGCATCAGTACACAATACACCGTGTTACTGAATTGCAAATGACAATTTTCGTTTGTGCTTCCTTGCAAACAGGTCCAAAATTCATTTGAAGTAGTGGTTGAAGTTATACCTTAATAGATATGTAAACTAGCCAGTCCATTCAGTCGCTCCTCGGTCATTGTGCATCTGAGGTATGTCTTCATTCTCCGCAAAGCGGAAAAAGATCGCTCAGCTGAACACGTTGTCACAGGGAGGGTACAGATAATCTCCAGTAGTATTCTAATGTTTGGAAGATCTTATGTGTATCTGAAGACTTCAGCTAGGTGTTTAGGGATTTTCTCTGATTTGAAGTTCCACGTGGGCTTCCAAATACTTAGCTCAATCTTTAAGGCATCAAAGCAAAGATCTTTTTCAAATATTATAGCATCATCCAAGACAGAAATCTCAAAATCTTCCGGAAATTGAGCCCATTTCGGTAGAAACATTTGGAGCTTTCAAATTTGGGCTATTTGATATTTTGGAAATCTCAAACCAATCTCACTAGTCAGGTAATCCAAAATGGGTATATAAATATTCAATCAAAAATATTCATCTGCCATTTCTGACTGAACATTTAATATGTGCCTTTAAGTCCCGACAATTCTTGTTTTTTATTTCAGTTCTCATTTTTGAAGTCAAATCCTCAGCTTTTGCAAAAAGTGTTTTGAAGCACCATTTGTTATTAGCCCGTTTCTCCTTGATGCTTGCAAGTGTGGCATCCACCAGTAATAAAACATTGAGTACATCAATATATTCAGCCTCAAGTTTCCTAGCCAGCGGCCGCGTAACTGACATCACATCTTCTAAACCCACCGAACTTACGATGGACTCAGGTGCAAGAATGCCATGAAGAAATGAAAAAGCATTACCTCCAGTCCCTTCGGCTGCATGTACCATTCTCTCCGAGACAGTGTGCAAATGAGGTAAAGAGTTTAGGAATGCCAACACGGCATCATGACGCTCTAACCACCTTGTTTCACACATCTTCTTGATGGCGTGCTGTCCCTTTTCAAGATCATCGTTCATTCCATTATTCAGTGTGTTTAATCTTTTGGCGGACTGTCTAAAAACGTTTGCTACTGCTGAAATTACTCCAATTGCATTTCTTATGAAAGAAACGGTGCAAGCTTTGTTTATTACCAAGTTAAGTCTATGGCTAGCGCAGTGACTATACATAGCAAGAGGCTGTATTTTCATTATTCGTGCCTGAGCTCCTTGAAATTTTCCATTCATATTAGAGCCTTCATCATAAGCTTGACCCCGGCAATCACTTATTACAATATTCAGATTTTCCAGAACCAGCAAAATTTTATGAGCAATATTTTCACCTGACAGATCCACAACATCTATAAACATAAGAAAATCTTCATTTACTTCGCACAATGTCTCATCAAAATAGCGTACATATATTGTTAGCTGTTCCTTTGTAGACAAATCAGTAGTCTCATCAGCGATCACAGTGAATTTCTTAGCATGTTTCACTCCTGAAACGATATTGTGAGTGATAACTTCTCCGCAGCATCGAATTATACCATTTTGTACGGTCTTACTAATATAAGATGACATTTTTCAACAAGATTTGATATGTGACTCAAGTTCCTTATACCCAACATCAACCCTAAACTTGAAAAGAGCTCTAGAATTTCGTTGATTATCTCTTTCTTCTGTCAGTAATTCTCCGTCATCCCTGTGACCTTTTAGTGCTATATTTTGGACATCACAAAAAATATAGTTCATATGATGGAAATAAATTTCTTCTTGTTTTCTTCTATCAGCTTTCTGAGCGTGTTTAAACTAGACCTGACATCATCCTTTTTTCGTTCCATCACTAACGAGACATTTTGACAAGCCACCATATTTGCGTTATGGTACTCAGCCCTATCGCAGTTTTGCAATATTTCTGTAGCTTTCTTGAAAGCTTTCAGGGGTTCTAGCACCAACTTTCCTAGCTTAACATCATTTGTTCCTCCCTCGCGTCGTCCAAAAAGGATGCAAACCTTATAGCCCACCTTTCAAACTTTCACTGTAAACTAACCAAGGATACATTTGAAGCCAACTTGCTTGAAAAGATTTGTTTTTCTTTTCTTCAGCGTTCAAAGGGAACTGAAAATCTCTTGGTGGAGTCCAAGAATTATTTAACCAGTCGTATCAATCTTGATCGCTGATTGGAATGATACAATTTTGATTTATTAAATTACCAAAATCACGAACTTCCATTATATCACACCCAATGTTGATATTTATAACATCCATTGAAGAATTTTTGAGTGATTTTGTCAACTTTGGTCGATGAATTTTTGAC
The DNA here is from genome assembly GCA_002313205.1 of Laupala kohalensis. Taxonomy (NCBI): domain Eukaryota; kingdom Metazoa; phylum Arthropoda; class Insecta; order Orthoptera; family Trigonidiidae; genus Laupala; species Laupala kohalensis. The sequence goes on along the minus strand of NNCF01127584.1, from coordinate 213,907 downwards.
CGTTGTGGTTGGCTCTGTTTCTCTTGAGTATGTCAAAGTTTGATCCATGTTATTTTCAACCTAAATAAGAAAAAAGTTTGTAACCAAGAACAAAATGAGTTGTTCGAAAAACAAATAAATACTACCGTTTGGATGGACTAGTAATTTTGTGTAGTTAACATTTCGACTATAATAAATTTTTTAAGTAAAAAATGTATTGTAAAAAAACAGTAAAAACTGCGTATGACCACGTGGAGGGCAATAAACTAATTTACTCTCCGGAAGCAAGCAAGGGACCATCCCATCAATTCCGATCAAGGGCCCTAAGGCAGAGGCGGATTCAAAAATTTCAGCAAAAATTCCTAGATGAGATAAAAAGTTAGCTACGAGTTATAATACATATATAATGTCAATATGTTTGTAATTTAACGCAAATAAGTTTGTAAATTTACATGTACAAGTTATTATCGAACTATAGATTATTCTGAGTATAGTGTTTAAAAATCATAAGAGTTGAAAAAACACTAAATTCAAAATTTATTGTTACAATAAACACGCCCCTAGACAAAGCCTAGAGAACTTGTGTGAGAAATCCGCCTCTACCCGAAGGAAAAACGGAGAAAAACCCGGGTCTGGATGGGGCTACAGAATTAATGTACACAACCATGCCAAAGTAGACTACACATAAAATTAAATTAATATGAATCATAAGACACAANCATGCAAGAAAATAGTTTTTGAAATTGTTATAAGTTATTTAAAAAGTGCTACAGCAATGGCGTGATAAAGTACAAGACGGATTTAACTTTTATTAAAATCAATAAATTCTTTTACAGTGTAGAAGCACTGGAACAGGATGTAGTTTTTAACCGCGGATTTGAAGAGATTCAATTTCATAATATCTTTTATATTCTTGGGCAGGGAATTATATAGAACGATTCCCGAATGATGTTTAGACGCGTTGAAATGACCACCCAAGTTAATATCGTTCTGCCCACCTATGATGATTACTGTGTCCCGCTCTGTGAGTTTTTTAGTGTAAGTGTCCAGTTCTCGAATAGCTTCAGCCAAACGCGCGTTTGGCTTAAAGAAACCGGAGACTGAGACTATGTTGAGTAAATTGCATTCAATGTATGTAGTAAATAATTAATTAGTAGGACTCAATATTAAATTTTTTGTTAGATTCTCTCGTGTTAATTTAATTCGTAAAACAAATTTCTGATTGTTTTCTTCTATTTCAAAATGGTTGGTTGGAACAATTGAAACCGACCCCCTAAAATGACACCCCTGAATAAACTAGTGAACTAATACATTTGTTATGCTTTGATCGGAGTTGGCCGAGTCAGTGTAAAATATTTCAAGTTCCCGAAAGTAAAGCGGTCTTGCACATTAATGAATCATGTACAATAGTTGTAATTTATCGAATAAATGGTAATGAAATGAACCATGCACTTCTTGTCACTGAAATTAATTTTATTTTAAATGTCTATAGTATAAACACTATTTCCTAGTGTGAAGTCAACTAACCTTTGTTTTTTAAAGAAATAATCCACTTCTAGCAGTCTTTTACTCATTGCAGAATGATGCTACCGTAATAGTTGGCACAAAACACTACCAATGAAAATCTCCTTTAAATGACACGCTGCACTAACAATGAAGTAGTGATCCACCGAAGACATTAACTCACTCCTCAACGATAAACAAAACTCAACTACATTTGAAGACGTGATATTTGCCCCTTTTCTATCTGAGAGTGGGAGGTCTACACGTGCACGGAATGCAGGGACATGAGGAATTCAATCCGAACTCTGTCAGAGGTCAAAGAATCACTTCCTTCAGGCAACGAAATCTCTATAACGAAACCTGGATACAAATGTAGATAGTAAACGTTTCTACGCTATAGATTTTAATTTAAACTGATTTCTGTACGTACAAACATGTTTTTAATATATCAAACGATTAACTTATTTAAATGTTTATGTGAATAAACGTAATTCCGTTAAAATATTCATAATGTATTTTTATATTATTTTTAGAGTAAGGATTCTTCATTTTTCAAGTTTTATAGAAAATAAAAGAAATTGATACAGATATTGTTTTTGCCTTATAATCTCCACATCCATTCGTTGATCCTGAAAACACTATTGTCCACTCCTAGTTAACAGCTGTATTTTCCACTGCAGGTTGTGTGTTTATCTTTTTTCGTTTAAATCTTCATTATTTATACTCTCAGTTATTTTGATTGTCGATATGTCAACACTATAATCGGCTGATTGATGTTAAGTGATAATAAAAACATTATCAAAATAAATTTATAATATTTAATCATTTGTCTGTGTTACCCTTTTTACACAACACTTGACCACGGTTTAATATTTCTGAATAGCAAATTGAATCAGTGGAAATGGAACACTAGCGGGGGGCGCATAAAAATATCTATAGCACTCTTTGGCATGACAATAAACCAATTTCAAGCAATCGCTGTCCTTTTTTTCTATTGTAAGATGATGATTACGATGCTTTTGGCAACCTCAGCATAAAAGTTTCTTTGGCAATATTACATAAAAATGGTTGTTTGGTATCATTTTTCTTAAAATTTTGTGTAGAATCCAAAATTAAACTAATTTTTTGTCTTTTACTGGTATGGCAAGTAAATAGTTTGCAATAAGAATCATCCAGTAGGTGAATCATTCCGGACGCCAAGGGAAAGGAATAATCCCCCGTGTTTGTGTGAGTGAAAGGTGATACGTCAGGGAGCATCACTGGATCAGGGCGTCTCCGAATGAGGAAGTGACGAGAGAGTGAGGGAGGTAACCGGCCGCTGTTTGCTATAATATTTAAATTTATCTCCCACATTAGGATATGAATAGGTAAGAATTCAAAAGCGTATTCTCCTCCACTCCCACTATGTGGATAAGATTACAGCGATTGCTTTGCAGGATGTTTTGAACTCTTGACAGCGCTAGAATTCATTCTCAATGTTGCTGACTTCGTGCACTAGTACAACCCACTCCCTAGTGCAGGAAAAATAATCTACGGATCTATGAAACTCCGCGAATATTGGATTCGGTGACTGTCAGAACAAAGTCTAGATCATATGATTGTCTTTCAATAAGTCATCGCTTAACACAAATTTTATTGCTTCGACCTGTTACTTTCAACTTGCAAACTCAAATTTATTCGAAGTAAAATTAGCATTTTTAAGAATATTTTTATCCGTCTGGGGCGGGGAGCACGTACCCCCTGTGCCCCCGGATCCGTCGCTGACAAATATAATTAGAAATGTTCAGTGAACGTGTTCTGCACGCTTGTGCACAGCAAGAAAATCAGAAAAATGTGTATTGGCCTTGAGGGTCGTATAAAAACAATGCTACCCGTGAAATTCTTTTACTTGCATACCTGAAGCAACTGCGGACCGTGTCTTTAACAATCAGAGCTAGTGTCTAATATTTTAATCCCCCCAAAAGCTATGCATTAAAATTATATGGGGACGAGAATGGCATTTAAGTCCTTATAGCAAAACACCGTCTTTAGTGTTTTCAGAACCATCGTTGTTTTGTAAAATATGTGCAATAGCAGCAATAGCAGTGCAATTGCAATCCAATAGCAGCAACGTGGCTCGAAACTTTTTAAGATTTTCCGTCGAATGTGTTATGTGTTGTAAACTCTATAAACTTTTCTTTGTTGTAAGATACTATTAACAACAATTCTCGTTGGAGCAAGAGAAAGTGATAATGCATTCACGCAGCTGTCGTTTATAGGATCCCATTTCGAACCTAATATTTAATAAGATCTTTTACCTTACCCTACTGGAGCAATGTTCCTAATGACATGCCTGTTTTACTCATGTCTCCTAATTTTGACTCAAACTATTTGTATAATATGGCAGGTTGAGACGATAATCTGCGGTCGACAAATTGAAAATGTACCTATTGTTGTGAATCACCGGATACCATTTTGACAAGTTGCGTCTAGGTGCGCATCGGTAAAATGAAATTTATTTGAAAAAATTATCATGAATGAATTGTGTACAGTATTTTTAAAGTAAATTTAAGGGCTATCGCTCTATTCTTGACAGCAAACCGCTAATCCCATTGAACTCACAGGTTTTGTACGTGACAAGCAATGTACACGGGTTTCTCTATATTAATTACAGACAGCTCTTCGAGTTACTGCCGGGACACATCCGGGAAAGGACAATAAAACTCTTATTCCTGAAACCGTAGGGAATGTTACGACAAAATTATAAAGCAAAAGTCAGGTTAAAATCGGGGCAAATTGTGCAGTCTTTCAACACAATTGTTAGGTAAGACATTGAAAATGTAATTATTATGGTAAAGAGCGTATATAACGAAAGCATTTATCACGACACCTTATTAATGACGGTACATTAAAAGACATTGTCTATTTTTGATCCAACGTAAATAGTTAGGAGGGTCACTTTCGTTAACAGGGTCGTTTACATTAGTTATATCTGATTTCATAACTTCGAAATGTCTAATTTTTTAAAAAAAATGCATGTCATATATTACATGTCAAGATTTCGATCACTTGTTGGAGAGCAGAAAATAGGTTGTTAAATTATATAATTATCTATTTATCTATTTCAATACACCACGTAAATTTATTCATTAGATATTCCTGATTTCAGGAATTTCTGTCTCGTGTTATTTTGACATAAGCAAATACATAGACACGGCGATGAAATTAGCGCGTGACATATCTTAAGCAAGATTAAAGTTTTGAAAATGATTCACTTTACTACTAAACAATTAGGTATTCGATACGTTCTCATACATACTCTATGGTTTCGGGTGAACATTCTTCGATAAGGGTGGTTAGGCAGCAGTTTTTATTTGAATGTATTGTTTACTTCTAATTACATCAAATGAAATATACTTTCTGACATCACTTAGTGATTCTTAAATATAAATAAATAAATTTATAGTCAAAAAACAGAACAAACTGCGTAACACCACGTGCAGGACAATAAACTATTTACTCTCCGGAAGCAAGCAAGGGACCATCCCATCAATTCCGATTAAGGGACCTAAGGCAGAGGCGGAATCAAAAATTTCAGCAAAAATTCCTAGATAAGATAAAAAGTTAGCTACGAGTTATAATACTAATAGAATATCAACAGGTTTGTAATTTAACACAAAAAAATTATTTTTCACGTACGAATTATTATCGAACTATAGATTATTCTGAGGATACTGTTTACAAATCATAAGAATTGAAATAACACTGNGGGCCCTAAGGCAGAGGCGGATTCAAAAATTTCAGCAAAAATTCCTAGATAAGATAAAAAGTTAGCTACGAGTTATAATACTAATAGATTATCAACAGGTTTGTAATTTAACACAAAAAAATTATTTTTCACGTACGAATTATTATCGAACTATAGATTATTCTGAGTATACTGTTTACAAATCATAAGAATTGAAATAATACTANGAGGATACTGTTTACAAATCATAAGAATTGAAATAACACTGAATTCACGATTTCTTGTTTCAATAAACGCGCCCCTAGACAAAGCCTAGAGAACCTGTATAATAAATCCGCCTCTACCCGCAGGAAAAACGGAGAAAAACCCGGGCCAGGATGGGGCTGCAGAATTAATGTACACAACCGTGCCAAAGTAGACTACACATGAAATTAAATTAATATGAATCATAAGACACAAAACACAATCATGCAAGAAAATAGTTTTTGAAATTGTTATAAGTTATTTTAAAAGTACTACACCAATGGCATGATAAAGTACAAGGCGGATTTAACTTTTATTAAAATCAATAAATTCTTTTACATTGTAGATGCACTGGTGCAGACAGTACCCTTTAACCGCGGATTTGAAGAGATTCAATTTCATAATATCTTTTATATTTCTGGGCAGGAAATTATGTAGAACGATTCGCGAATGATATGGTCCTTTATGTCAAAGAGTGGTTGACACTCTAGGATGATGAATATTAATACTATTGTGAGTATTCTGTTCGTGAACGAGACTGTTTCGTATGAAGCAAGAGTGGTACTACAGTAATTCAGTAACACTTCAGCAACAAACACGACCGTTCCATAAATATAAATGCAGGGATGTGTTAAAATATTTAATTCCTTAAATACAGGTTTACAAGAGTTTCGGGGGTCAGATTTACAAATTATTGAACTATCCTCTTCTGAATTCTGAAAGTTTGAATGCACTGACAGGAATTGCCCCAGAAGATAATGTCGTAACGTAAATGGGTGCAAACTTTGCAAAATATACGCAACGGGAAATATGTGGACTAACTACGTTAACTAAGATTCGCAATGCGTAACACAATTTGCTTAATTGGGAATTAAGATTGTCAACGTGACAATTTCATTTGAGGTTGTCTTGAATATGGAGACCTAAGAATTTTGTATTCGTAACAGTTTTTAATTGTGTTTCGTTTAAAGAAAGAGAAACCTGGGGTAAATATTTTGTGATACTATTGTGAAATGACATAGACACTGGTTTTTTTCAGTGTTTACAATGAGGCGATTTGCATGGAACTAAGTCGAAAAGTTAGACAAAACGTTTTGAGCATTGGCGTGTTTACATAGTAAATTAGTGTCATCAGCAAAAAGAACCATTTTGCAATCTGATATGATTATGTCATGCCATTCACATACAATAAAAAAAGTATATGGCAGAGTATTGAAGCTTGGGGCACTCCGCAAGTAAGCGATTTTGTTTCTGAAAGACAAAACTGAAGTACTTTATTTTTAGTACCGGATATTTCGACTTGTTGATATCTATCTTTTAAATAAGAAGTTAGCCATTGATGTGGAAGTCCACGAATGCCTAAAGAATGCAATGTGGAAAGGAGAATTTCGTGATCGTGGTGGAAAGGATTTCCGAAACCCGTGTTGATCGTCAGGGAGAATGTTATTTTTTGATAGAAAATCTAGAAGACGCTTATACAACATTTTTTCTAGGATTTTTTGAGAAAGTGGGTGGTAGAGATATTGGTCAATTATTTCTAACATTAAGTTTGTTTCCTTTCTTGTGTTAAGATTTCACTTTAGCTCTCTAAATATGTTAGGAAACACCCCTTGCGATAAAGAACTATGAAAAATATTTACGAGTGGATTTAATATAGCGTGGGACGAAAATTTAACAATTAACATGGGTATATCATCTATGCCTGTTGAAAATTTGTTTTTTAATGAGCTGATGTTTATCATGACATCACTGGCGTTAGTTTCGGAAGTGAACATAGAATTGGGTACGTGGGTGGGTATAATTGGACGACATTGTTTTGGAGATATTGAGTTCGTTATTTTACCTACTTCTGAGAAGTAAGAATTAAACAAATTTGCGATGTCCTGAGGATTTGATACGATTTTGCCATCGTTTAATACAGAAATACTTTCTTCGCGATTTTCAGAAGTTAACGTGTAAATTTTAACAATATTCTACATGGCTTTCGTCCGGTTGTTCGATTGTAGTACCTGCCTGTCGTTTTCCATAACTTTAGCTACATAGACTACTTTTCGAAAAATAGTCTTATATTTACGAAAATAATCATGGAATTCGGATGGTTGGTTAAAGAGTTTTGAAAGATAATATAAACGGCGTTTGTTTTTTTGAAGAAATTCTTATCCCTTGGGTGATCCATCTATTGTATTTTCTTTGTGTTAATTAACTTGCGTTTTATGGGAAAGCTAGAGTTGTAATGTTTTAGGAATATTGAGATAAATACATTGTATTTGTTGTCGGTGTTTTGGCAATTGTAAACATCTTTCCACGTTTCTTCAGGCAAATAATTTATAAATATGGATTAATTTTTGTCATTAAACTCTCTTGTAAATTTGTAAAGGATTTTAAGAGGTTTTAGTTTATTTTTAATTGTCAATACTTGAGCAAGGTGATATCTTGAGCAATACTTGAGCAAGGTATTGCTATATAAGTGTCAATACTTGAGCAAGGTATCCGGCGATAAACACTTGAGAGAGATACGAGATTCCATTGTTGACTACAATTTGATCTAGCAATGTTTGAGATGAGTCGGAGAGGCTAGTGGGGTCGTTTATCGTAGTAATAAGGTTGAAGGAGTCGATAAGATTCTTGAATCGATTAACTGGTGAATGTGCAGAGTCGGATGTACTCAAGAAATCGATATTGAAATCACCACATATAACGATAGATTTAGTAGATTTATGTGCGATATGTTCTAAAACATTTTCGAAGTTCCGAAAAAATATGTCAAGATCTGATTGAGGAGGTCTATAAATACACAAAACAACAATACCGGTGTCGGTCAGTTCAACTGCAGAAATTTCGAACACACTATCTACGCAGAAGTTCTCGTAGCCTGTCAGTGGAGAAGATAAAATATCATTACGAACGTAGATACACGTACCTCCGTGGGGATTTTTGCCTTTAAAATTTTGCCGACAGTAAGAACTTGCTAAATAATAATTAGAAATAGCAGTATCGTTGATGTTGTTAGTTGAAAGCCAATGCTCTGTGAGGCATAGCAAATCGAATCGATTTTCGTGTACCAGAATTTCAATGTCTGTCAATTTGTTTGAAAGGGATTGGACATTATGATGAAATATAATTATTTTATTTTCGCAAAGAGTTTGTGACTCACGAGAAATGGAGTCGACGTTAGATTGTGGAGAGGAATTTGAATTTGGTACAGCTTCTAGTTCCGGATCAAACCCGCACACTGCACATGAAAGCGATTGTCACTTTCGAGTACCACATCGTACTCTTGAGTGCAAGTTGTAACTGTGTATGGGGGCGGAAGAAGATGTTGATGGAGGAATAGATGAGGACGAGGGAGATGAGGAAGAAGTAGGTGAAAGAACGGGGACAGGAGAAGAAATGAGTGTGGAGATAGAAGGAGGTGGTGATGATGAGGTAGGAACAGAGGAAGGTGGAGGAGGAGGAGATGAGGAAGGTGTAGGAGTGGGTAAAGGGGCAGATGGATGATGTGAGGTTAGATATGAAGCTAGGAGAGAACCGAAGTGCTGTTTCCCAGACGGTCTCAGGTGTAAACCGTGCTGGGTAAAGTCCTTGGCAGTCAGGTGTGGTTGCAAATAAAAAAATGTGATTTTTGTGTCTGCCAGGTGATGATTTAGGGAGATTTTTGCCAGGTTAATTTTGTGGTTTATTTGTGGAATGTTGAAACGTGGAGGCAGGCTAGAGAGTACTATGTTTGTGTGCTGAGAGGCCGTTTTTAGTTTTTGTACATGTTCACAAGCATTGAAATGTCCTCCCAAGTTAATATCGTTCTGCTCACCTATGATGATTACTGTGTCCCGCTCTGTCTTAATGTAAGTGTCCAGTTCTCGAATAACTTCAGCCATACGAGCGTTTGGCTTAAAGAAACCGGAGTCTGAGAAATGGTTGGGAAGCAATCCACGTAAAACGGAGGACTTGTGGCGACCTTGCGAATCAGCTAATACGAGCACGTTTGATTTCTGCGTGGAAGTGTTGGCTTCATCTCTGGGTAGCACTACTTTACGTGGATTTGGGCGGCTGTGCTTACCAGTGCGTGGTTTGTGAACAGGTTTAGGTACTGGACGGGAAAGGATGAAACGGGTAGGAGGATTAGGTAGGGGAGGAAACTGGGACATGTCATCTAACACACTAAAACTATTCTGAGTGAAGAATTGGGCTGGTGTATGTGTCGTTCGGTTAATCGGGTGATATCAGTTGGAAGGACGGCAAGAATTCTTTACTGTAGTCCAACCGCCGATCGTGCTCTTATTGACCTCTTCCAGCGCACTGATCAGTGTGTCAATATAATGTACCAATCATTGTACGCCTTGTGAAGGTCGGCTTTGAATGCGTTGAGGAATTCGATAGTGTCCATTGTTGTGAGTTGGTTAGCAACTTAACGACAAAAGCAAATGAGAATACACGAAAATTGACAACTAACACTGAATGAAGGATATTTGTGTAATAACAAATTTATTACTACGGAAGTTACAAACGAGATATTAAATAAATAAATAAACAAACAAACCGACAACTAAAACGACTGAAATCATTAATTAGGACAACAACATATTCGACATTTAACTACTCTATATTATGTTAAAATGTAAATAAATGCGAAAGAATCAAGAAAAACTAATTGTAAAATGATGTAATAATTCTATGGAATTTTGACGATGAGAACTTGGGTGCAACAATGGGACAGGGTTTCTTTGAAAGTTTAATTATGTGATAGAATATGCACGAGAAAATCTAAATGCACTCTAATGTTTACTCCTGATGCACCAAGAAACTAAATTAATGATTCCGTTTGTACTTACGTAAACTTTATCACACGTTTGAGAAGCACAATACGAAGTATGTTAGGTCAGTTAGGCTTGGTTAACCTTAGGAAACGTTTTTAAAGTTTTTTTTCCCCTTAACACACACATAACAAATTTTTACACTAAACGTAGGAACTAAATGCAACAACTTAATCACTAAAACTCGAGAAAAATAAAATAATTAGGAAGATTAAACTGAAAAATACGGGGAGCTCACTCACAATTGTAGCTAACGCCAGGAGCGGGCTAATCAACCTCTGTGGAAAACTTTCAAAACTGGAAAACTTTGAAAGTGGGATAATTAAAACGTTTTCCAAAAAGGTTGAAATATTTGAAGGGGTGGCTTTCAGGGGAATACTCCAACCAGTGGAAGAACACTTGAATCGAGTACCTTGGACAAACTTTCTGAACGGTTCTCGAACATCCGAAAAAATCCCTGAATGGTCTTCAGGGATGGGTGATTTTCTCATCTCATATTCTAGCGTGAACCTTATTAAGTCTGTACCTCGAGGAAGGTAGATGTATTTTCGAATCGTTTTCGAAAAATTTTCAACCCAAAAGATACTGTAAGGGTTGCCCAGCGCTAAAGCGACGGGACAGAAACTTGCCGTGAAGATAGTCTCTAGAACAAACATGGGATCACCCTCGAACCACATTTTACATCCATACATTTTCATATTTAGTAAATGTTTCAAAACGCAGAGAAGTGAAGGAATGCGCCGCTAATTCTTACCGACACGTAAAATAAATAATTATGACTCGTTTTTATTTCAGATGAATAATCTGCCAGAGGATCCAGACTATCCACTTCATCAACATCAATGTTATTTAACAACTTCACTTCCATCAACATCAGAGCCAAGAAGAGGTCAACATTTCACGCTTTGATGAAATTCCTTCATCGTTCGATACATCCTGAAACTACTGAATACCGTTTCTATTGCTTCAGTTCTTGTTCATCAGAAATACCAGACATTCGGCAAAACGATTTGAAACAACCAATATGGCAATGAGAAGCTCATTTATGTCTATATCGTAATAAACGTGTCCTCAAAGAAAGAAAGGAGATTTCTTTGAGAAATATCATCAGCATGACGCATTTTATTATTTCTTGTTAGTTTATTCTTTACCGACGAGAAATAATACATTATAATAATTTCCAGAATTGCAGATCGAAAAAGAAAGGTGATATTTCCCAAGTACGTACCTATTGTTTCATAATGCAAATATTTAAAGAAATGTATAATTCTATAAAGAGAATACATCTCTTTATAATAATTTATGGTGAAATAATTCGTGCCCAAGTCAAATTTGAAATAAAAAGTTCATTTTCGATGTGACTCATTCATTCGTGCTACAACTGGACCACCTACAACCCTTTAGAGGAAGGCGGTAACTTTGAAATCTCATATAGTAACCATTTTTTATTGCAGGTTCAGATGTTAGAAGAAAAACATAATATTAGCCTTAAACATTTTTCCGATGGAAGGTGCTGTAGACATTAAGAAACATTTACAACAAATCTCGAGAAGAAATTTTGAGAAATTACGAAATCAACAATAAATATCACATCGAAAGATAAGGAAAATACGTGATCAATATTTTAAAAAGCTTCAAATGATACCAATGTGTACCCCCCCTCCCACCTTCTAGGAGTGAAGGGGATGATTTTAAATATTTTAGTTACCCAACCATTAGGGGTTTTGGAGAGTTCTAATACTATGCTTCCTTGTGGTTTTGGTGGTACTGATTATGAATATTAAATTAGTCCCCTCGAGAAAATTCGAAAAGAATGAAAGAAAACTCAAAAATCTCTTAACAATCGCGCTTTTTGGTTATTGATTTATTACCGAAAATGGTTACTCTACGTAGAAAATACCGATTTGTAAAAAATAAACTACACAAAATTTCTGTCATTCTGAGGAAAGGCTGCATCAGCGACTGGAGTCGCGGTCCGATGCTTTTTTGTCACTAGTTGGCGAAGGATAGTCGAGAAGCGAACAGTATAGAGAATGTTCGTGTTCGTTTGTACACATCATTATTTCTCGTTAAATTCTGAAATATGAATTGTTTGATATTGTTCAATGACGAATATGATAACTAATATTGTTGCAAAACATGTTATGTTCTCGACTCACGTGTTGTCACGATTTGTTTAATATTAACCTCAAAATTTCCTGTAAATCCCAATCTATATTTTTTACTGTCATATATAGTAAAGAAACACTTAACATTGAGGTAGAAGAAATAAATATGTCAAGACATTATACTCGAAGCTGCACTGATTAAAGTTATTTTGAAAAAGCAATCATACTATATAGGGGGTGTTCACCGACCACCAGGAGGCAAAGTCAGAGAAGCAGTGATAGCTATATCAAATATCTTAAACCTGAAATGTCTCTCTCTCTAAAATAAATTTTATGTCTTTTTCAAGGTGAGTAACTGTTTCACTTCTGGTAAAAATACGACTTTTTGGGTATGTGATATTAGTGAGTGCTAAAATTATGAACTTCCTTTTGTGTTTTGTCATTTTTCCAAGGCTGAGGGCTTCGAATTTTGGTGGAAAGAAATGTAAAATTTAGATTGTTACCTCCATAATTTATATAATAAGCCAAAGTATAAGTAATACAAACTATCATATTATGAAGTCAGAAATTTTCCATGAAATGATGTAATTTGAAGAATAATGGAAGAGTTTGAATGCTTTATATCTATTTAGGCTATTTTTCAGGAAAAGAAAAAAATATTTCAAAGTAATGCACAAAAAAGGAAGTCTTATTTGTTGAGCTAATGTTATTTGAGCATCTACAGCAATGTTTTACTGCTAGTCTTCCTATTTTTCTTTCTCTTGCGACCATCCAATGACTTTGTCCTTATTTCATTGTGTCATTTGGTCCTTTCTTCTTCTCCAATATCCCCTCACTCTTTTTACTGTGACTTGCCTTTCTTTCCTCAAACCAAATTTTGCCTGTTTTATTAATTCTTCTGCCTTGGAATCTTTCCATTTGTTTAATACTTCCTGTCTAAAAATATCTCTTTCTGTCATTGAATTTTTTAATTTTTGATATTTGAATTTTTGGTTTTGTTAATCTACTGTCGTCCATTGTGTAGAGGTGTACAAAAAATATTAATCTTTGTTTCCTTGTAGGCTCAGTTTTATTTTCAATATTTTGATACATTCCTTTATTATTCCAAATTTCCTCATTTCTGTAGAGTTTAGTAGACCTAGGATGTTCCTAATGATTCTTCTTTCCAATACTTCTAATGTGTCTAAAAAATGATTTAGTACTAAACCTTCAATTGCAAATAAGCATTCACGTTCCTTTATTGTGATATAATGCATTATTTTTTATTACAATATAGCTCTTTAGGTTACGTGCATTTTTAGTTATACTAAATACTATTTCCATTTTATGTATTCTTTCTTCAACAACAGATATTTTTAGACCAATTCCTTAAATTGTTTCTCCTAGATATTTGAATTTTTTCCAGTTTCATGATTCATCCAATACGTCACTAAATAATTTTGTGTATTTTTTATGTTCATTATACATATGTTTTTTTTGTACCATGATTTCTAGGCTTGACCTGTAGAAGATTAATTTTGCAACTAATCTTCTCCATAAGATAATTTGTAAAAATGGGTCATGGACCGGGTCTGAGAGAAATTATTTCATTTCCTCAGTTTCTATGCTTAAGTTAGTCATGCCTCTGGCTGTTCCAATAAGTTTTTATTTTTAATTTTTTTAAATTTGAAAGCTGAATTAATTTATAAAATGAAATGTTATATTCAATTACATTCATCAAAAAAGAAGTTTGTGTCCAAAATTTAATAATGGGTATTTCAATAATTATATTGTTTAAATGAAGAATCAAACATTTACTTTACTGAAACTGTATGAATTACAGGTTAATATGAATACAGTATCTCGCTAATATTTGTGTTCAACTTATAGAAGATTTCTGTTGAAAATTAAAAGTTAATGATGAGTTCAAAATATGTGTAAAATGTTTTTAATGTTTCTCTTCTACATTCACCTTCTGCAAAACCCACAAAGGTTTTTGTAAAGATTTGGTTTTTACAGATTCACCAAAATATTTGTATTCCTGTTCAAATATTTTTAAGAAATAAAGTTGTACTTCTTTAGTAATTCTTTAATTTCAAAAGAGAAGAAGATTAAAAATTATGATACAAAAATTTTTCATTGGTATTTTATTACTTCACAGATATCAACTTTTCATTGAAAACCTCTGCAGCCTAAGCAGCTTGTATAAATAGTGTTTGAAGTAATCAAAATTACGGTTTCAGTTTAATGGTCAGGGTAAAATAGTTTAATCATTTAGCTTTACAATTTAGTGACATATCCTATCTGATATAAGGATCAAGAGTAGAGTTTTCCTAGACATAAAAAAATGTAATTTCTTTTCCCTGAACTATAAGGAATTGTTTCCTTGGTAAGTTTTCCCACTCTTACTTTCATATTGCACTGCACTGTCTAGTAATTAATTATTTATAAATGTACCCACATTTTGTGTGAATACATTATATTTTGCATATTATTGAAGTAAACTGGCAGGGTTCTATTTTCAAGCAGTTTTAACAAAATTGTTCTCACCTATTCTCTTACTAATATCATACTTATAAGCCTATCATTACCAAAGTATTAGTAAATGAGGATTATATTGTAAATATTTTTAAGAAAAATTTGTATAAATTTGATTTGTTACTTTTTAATTCACTACATTTAGTAACAAATCCAGCATATTTGGAACCTGAGGCAGATTAGGTATTTTCCGTTTCCAGTATTTATTCTCAATGAATGAAGGAGACGACTCCATCTTTCACCTTTCTTTCTTGTCTTTAGTTGTTTTACAGTATTAGGAGGATCTTTGATTATTTTAAAAATATTATTAATATCTTTCGGCTTTTGCTTTGCTTTCCAAGCTTGTTATTGGACTTAGATATTTTACTGTATGTGTTGCTAACTTAGAAAGTATGAAATCTTTCTTAAAGGCTTTTTTTATTTTAAACCTTATTTCCAAAATTACGGTTAAGATAGTACCAGCTACCTATTTCACTCAATAATTTGCTTATCACTAAATAAAATTGAGTACTAATTTTTAGATTATAAGGGGTTTATTATTTTAGGGCAACAGGGACAAATATATTTAGGGTTTTTATATTATTTAACCAAATGTTTCTTGTTATGTACTGTTTATCAGCACATTTATCATGGATGTCTAGAAACCGACAATACTATCATCAGTTATATCTCCAAGAAACATAACCCAGATCTACTTATATTACAACACATTATACAAACCGCTGACTGATAAATGTAATTTCTCAGATGCTCTTATCATTTAGCAAGACTCGTCTACACAAAACTCCATTTTTAATATACAATAAATACCTGTGGGATATTCATGTTAAAGGTAGAAAATTACAGTCAATAAGAATATTTTCAAGTCTCATAAAACTCTTTGGAAAAGTAATTATGAAACCAACATGCAATTTCTTGGAACAAATTAATGTGCCACACTCACAGAGTGGTTTCAGAAATAACAGGTACACAATTACAGCTGCAGGTGACCATATACACGAAGTAATCCTCAATATTTAAAAGAAGAAGAAAAAATATAATTATGTTATTTTCACAAGTCTTTTCTGGTAATACTGAACTCTACTACAAGATTACTTTCTCATATTATTTAATACAATAACCTTATTTTTCTCTCTTATCAAGGAAAAGAAAATTTGTCAAAAAAAAATACATCCTACTTACCTCAATGCAACAAGGAATACATTTTTGATTGTATGAAAATGTGGCCATTCCGATTATTGGAAGGAAATTGAATATATTAGATCATAATATTTCTGATTAGGGCAAAAAATAACATGCAATAAGTATTTTTCTGAATATTAGATACTCGTACATAAGATCATGCTATAATCATAAATCCTTTTTTTCCTCTCTCTTTGACCAGGAATAAAATTTCCAGATTTACACTACAAGTTGTTAGTAAGAAGTAGTATTCAGGTGGATGACTATTATCAACCAATGAAGTGTATTTCCATTAATGTTCTCATGTTTATCTGGAATTTTTTGAATCAATGAGTTTAATTTTTAAGTGAAGTTTACAGGGACAAAGTCCCTGGATTGGAATTTTTTCTTCTTAATATCTCTTTACCAGTGAGGTAATTGAACAATTTTATTGTTTGGGCCATTTCTTCTTATCCCACAGGTATTCAGTAATTATTTAGCAATACCAACTACATTACTCTTTTCTCCATAAAATATTGAATATCAAATAAATTTGTTTACAAAACACAAATAGGCGGACTGCAAAATTCCTTCTATGTTCTCAATTTTTATTAACTTGAATACCAATTTTAATTATTCTCTGTTACCACTAATTTAAGATATGCTTTTTAAATGTTTCAATCTTAATACTGTAGCTTTTTGGCAAATTTAATGCATCTTTAAGTTCGTATTTCCTATCTTGTGTTCCCTTCACTTCTTTTCTTCAACTGTTTTCCATTTTTCCGGATATTTTGTACTGACCATTTCTCTTAAAACCTTAACTGCTATAATAATTTTTTTTTGAACTAAACAAGTTAATTTTTTTAAATAAAAATGAAAGCAAAAAACCCATTTACTTAGTTTTGAGGAAGTATACATTTCAAGGATTCTTTCACATAATTATAATATTTTCAAATACAAATGTATAAACTCACTCATTACAACTAGAACCAAATTAATTAATCTTCCAGTCTCTCATTAAATTGTCAGTCAAGAAACAGAAACAGAAACAGATATATTATATGCTTTTTAAATGTTTCAATCTTAATGTTTTTAATGTTTCAATCTGTTTATAATAATAATAATAAATTTATTGTCAAAAAACAGTACAAACTGTGTATGACCACGTGGAGGGGAAAAAAAAACTAATTTACTCTCCGGAAGCAAGCAAGGGACCATCCCATCAATTCCGATCAAGGGCCCTAAGGCAGAGGCGGATTCAAAA
>NNCF01127584.1:145218-196165 GCA_002313205.1 Laupala kohalensis | reverse complement strand
CCTAACATACTAACATAAACGGTGGCGGAGAGAAGAAAATAGTGCGGAACATTATTTATTTATAACTACCGTAAATATGAAGAGCGAGGAATACGACTTATATTTTCGGAACCGTAATAATATTTGTAGTATTATGACATTAATCATTTTTTCGAACCCTCTTTGGACCACAAGGCGAAATTTGGCCCAACTGTTATAATACAGTAAAAAATATAGATTGGGATTTATAGAAAATTTTGAGGTTAATATCGTGACAACTCATGCGTCGAGTAGATAACATGTTTTGCGACAAAATTAGTTAAGTTATTCATCATTAATTTCACGTCATTGAACAATATCAAACAATTCCTTTCATTCAGCATTTAACGAGTGATGGTTGTATCTACGAACGAACACGAAAGTTATCATACGCTAAGGCGCAATGCAGTACGCTTCTGTGCTAGTACCACAGACTATAAACGTATATTCTGACTAGTACGCTCCGCCAACTAGTGAAAAAAAGAGCATCGGACCGCGTTTCCAGTCGCTGATGCAGTCTTTCCTCAGAATGACCAAAATTTCCTACAACGTACATCCATTTATTTTTTTATCAGGCGAATAAGCAGTCCGTTAGAGGGTATTGTATTTATACTTCAGCATTTCGATAATTTTTGTCTGAAAGTTGTGGAGAAGTATTTAATCTTTGCTCCTCAAGGTTTTCAAGATGCTTATAACGATTTTCAACTTTTAAAATGATTTAGAAATGCCAAGAAACAAGAAAAACAATCGAATATTTGCATAATTTTTTTAGGGTTTCGCTTATTTCACGAAACACGGACGTTTCGTAGAATAAGTATGTTTACACCAACAAATTAGACAAAATATCTCGTAATCTATCCTCGAACGTGTATTGTCGGGCGATCAGTTTGACAGTAAAAACGCATTGAGTTCATACTCATTGAACGCGTTCCCTAATTATTTACAATTACCCTCTCCACCTCCGTAAGGTGAAGAGGGGGTGCAGTGTGGTATCATCTGAAGCTTTTAAAAAATATTGAACACGTATTTTACTTTTTTTTATGTGATGTATATTTCTCAAGATTTGCTGAAAATGTTCGCCGGGAGTTATCTCGGAATAAAGTCGTAATAAAAAATACTTCAAAACGTTTTGATACAAACACAATATTGTATTGTCATCGGGATTGTGTGTGTGCCAAATTTCGACTCAATCGATTGGGCGCAATTGGCTTAAAATAGTTGCAACATTTGGCCCTAACATTTTAACAGATAAAGTTAAATAAAAGCTTGTAAAAAAGGGGAGTTCCTATTAAAGATATCAAAGTTCCTGCATCCCCCTCCTTAAAGGGGAGCACATTGTCCGGTTTTAGAACAAGTTACTTTATTTCAAAAAAAAAATTTTGTTCAGTTTTATAGATTCTTTGACGACTCCACTTAAATGAACTACCCTGTACATAGAATCATAACTTCCCATACTCCATCAAAACAGACCACTTTTTTTTTATTCTTTCAAAATTCAGTGAGATATTTTACTTTTTCTTCCAATGATACTATGAACTTTTCTGCAGTATCTCCTAAGAATAAAGCTTTCTTGTTGTTCAATTTCTTTTACACATTCACAATGGAACTTTCTTTAAACTAGTAGTTTCATGGCTTTTTTTCAGTAATAAATTCTGTAGACTGAATAATGCTCTTTCAGTTCATGCTATCAGTTTTAAAGAAAAAATAATTCTATAAAACAAAAAGATGAGAACAAACAAAAGTTAGCCCGCATCAAGAGTCAAAGTAAGTTTTAATTACAGAAAAATTATGATATATTTAACTGATACATGTATTAAAAAGGATAGAAGCTAAAAAAACAAAACAGAAATAGATACTAAAACTTATGGTGCAAACCCAGTAGTCTAGTTTATTCTTAGAATGATTCCAAACAGTTAAAAAATGTAAATTAACCCAAGTTGAAACTTAAGTTAGTTTTTAAAAAAATGAATAACTGATAGTTTTCAATACAAAATTAAAGATCTTTGCAGAATTTTTAACTCTCACACCTAAAGAAAGTTTTCCTGCAAATGCAGATACATTCATCACATGCAAAACATTTGCAGAAAAACATCAGTTACAAGGTTCAATTTATATTTCTTGATTAGGATTCTTTATACATAGTCATTCAATTTTCCTCATGTCACGGTGCTGCACATAGAAGTGTGTTATTTTTCCATCCTAAAAAGGTTGAAAACTTACATCATATTTCTGTGCAAAATTTACTTTTCACAGTCAAATTCTTCCTTTTTTTCATCCCTCCTTCCCACCCATTCATGTTTGTGGAGGCTAGAGCACTGTAGCATCCCCCCCACCGAGTTGCAGCCCGTGCTGTAACCCCTGGTCCAATCTTCAGATAAAAATTTCATTAACTAAAAACTTTGTCAAAAGTTATTAAATTAATTATTGTTATGAAAGTTTAATAATGAACAATACTTGGAAACACAATAATTGGTTACGTGATTATAATATAGAATGGTATTCAGTGTAATTCCAACTTCATGAATTCACCCTCAAAAACATGAATCCCAAATACAAAGCAAACATTTCACAAGTTTGTTTATTATTTTATGCACTACTAAAACATTAATAGAAAAATTTTATCATGAAATACAGTTATCAAACAGAACATTTTTTTTTGTTTTTTTGTTTTTTGTGGGGCTTTAGGGGTAGGACAAAATATGAGGGGGGCGACAAAAATGAGGAAAATGAAAGATACCCTAGCCCTAATAGCGTCGGGATCGAAAAGAACAAGAGGTGACCAAGGGAGGTCAGAAAAGAGAAAGGAAGGAGCATGGCACAAGTAAGTGGAAGTAATGCCAGACTCAGCTTGGGGCCCCGTGTTCGCCAAACAACCCACAGAAACACAATGCCTACAAGTGAAGGTAAAGCAGGATGTACTTTTACCTTATGAAAACTGGGATCAACTTTTGAAGATTTCATGGTAAAAGCATAATTAAGTATTTCCGAGTTTCAAAGTGATACACCAAGTAACAAATATGGGAATATATCATCACCATCACAATGTAGGTAAATCTTCTTTCTCTTAAGCCTTTTTCCCACTTAGTGTGGGGTCGGCGAATGGGGATGGATATACTGCTTCGTTTGGATTTGGCTGGGGAATACTCATGGCGCCGGATGCCCTTGGATTTGTGAAATGAAATGGGTGTGAGTGAATGTTGTGGGGGAATGATAGGCAGGGGAAACGGGAGAACCCCGAGAAAACCTCGGATCCTACTTGGATCGGACCGGGTTTGAACCGGCGTCCCCAGAGGTAGAAGGCGAGTGCGTTACACACTACGCCACGGGTCGCCCCACTATGTAGGTAAATACAAAAACTAAAAAAATTTCACTCTCCCGTTTTTCACCGAGACGGGAGAGAGAACTTTTTTTTTGCCAAGAATGAACAAATGGATCTAGTTCAACCTGATAAACATATTTCATTTCAGGAAATTGGAGGAAATAGCAGAAAAAGATATTTGTTTTTGCTTTTTTTGTAACAATTTAATTCTAACACAATCGCTACACACTATTTATTCGCTTCGTAACATCATTAAGGATGAAAACAAATTTTGGAAGAAAAAAAAAAAAGGACGCAATAGATCAGTTAATCTTTCCTAGCATCTGAATCCAGCAATTCAACAGTTATCCCTCATTTACATGGTTGGTAGTGAAAATATTTTTACATTTGCTAATAAGAGGAAAATCACATACCAACTGGTAGTTATGTTAACTCATGAAAATTTAAAAAGATCTTAGCAAAGGGAAAGTTTAACTGATCTAGAAAAATACATACAAGAGAGACTTCCTAAATTTGTAGTTAAAGCACATCACAATCTAAACACCCAGGTGGCACCAGAGCAGTATTTCTAATATCTCAGAATACTGACCACAAAGTATGACGCTGTATATATTATATTTTATATATATATATATATATATATATATNTATATATATATATATATATATATATATATATATATATATATATATATATATATATATATATATATATATAGAGAGAGAGAGAGAGAGAGAGAGAGAGAGAGATACATACATATATACACCACCAAAATTGCCTTCACAAACAATTCAGTCTTCATGAATATGTCATAACAAATTAACATTACCAGAGTGCTGGTGCAATTCAGAGAAACAACTTTCCAGGTCATGTCCGGCATGAGGCACTAAAGCAACAAGCAATGGAAGAGGGATGTATTGACAATGAGAGAACTGTAACAAATGGACCCCTTTAATCTCTCATGCAAGCCTCAGTGGTTGTATCTGGTTAAATTAAAAATTTCACATCACCCTTATAAAAGCATTACATGACTAGTCAGTCTTCAAATATACCACAATTTCTCAAAGATATACAAAATAAGGCACACTGTTTTCAATTGTAAAATATTTTGAAGAAAAGCTCGTGATGATAAGAAAATACTAATACTACTACTCTTAAATTATGAAACAATGTTAAACAGTTTTAGTATGTTAGAGATAGGTTGATCAATGATGAAATGCGAGGAAAAGGAAAATATTTCTCCAACAACCATGACATACTGAACAAGAAACCAAGTTGAAATATTAAACTTCAAATGTAACTACAAGTTGAATTATATATAGTTATTCTTTGTTCATTAATAATTCAAATGGTATATTGTCACACCGGAGCCCGTCTCGTATCAGATACAGACAGTTTTCATCTCCGGCAGTGGGTTAGGATAACAGTTTTAGATTAAGGCCCAATTTCACCAAGTTCGTTTAATGTCTTAAACGAGATTTTCTGTGCAGTAAATCGTGATTATCAAAATGCGCGTTCCACCATCTTCGATTTACGAGAAAATCGCGATTAACGCTTAAACGTTCGGGGACCCTTCGATTACCAGCGCAAATCGCGATTTTCTTCAGAACTGCGAGAAATATGGCGTCCATTTTGTTTGTTTGCTCGTAGCTCGGTTTATAGGTTATGTTCAGTGGCACGAGGGAGGCCCGCTGCTGCCTATGGTGTCCTTAGGTGGCGGTAGTGAGCAACATGATGCGTTTTCCTCCCGTCATTTGTCTTCAAATTACCCATAATGCACTGTAAAACTACTACCAACCCAGAGATTCTTCAGAAACATTGAGCAACTTAATCGACGATTAGTTTTGCTTGGTGAAACGCATAAAATGTAATCGCGATTCCATTTACCTAATCACGTTTAAGGAAATCGCGATTATTCTACATTTGGTGAAATTGGGCCGAGTAACTCGCTTGGACTGCCCTGTCATAGGTCTTGGTGAGAGGTTAAAAACATGAACTCATGCAAAATATTAATAGAATTTAATGAATTAAAGAGCCCTGAGTGAGCTTGAAAATAATCGATTACATTACTGCCCTTCTGGGCGAATGATTACAACATTCTAACATAGCTTGCCGTAAGGGCTGCTCGTGTCGAGATCTGACAATGTTCCAAGTTGTTCATACCATCGGGGAGTTCGTTCGGTCCAAAGTTGATGACTACCCTCGTAGCCTCGGTGAAGAATTCGTCGGCGACTCGTCTGGCGGCAGCGCAGCGCTCAGCGCTCGGCCCTCGGGGTCCGTCGAGTCTCTCTGATCGTCGACAAGAAGACCTTTCTGATGCGTGTCCCTTGCCTTAAGTAAGTTCGGGGCGAGGGCGCGGGGGTCGATGGGCGCCCTGGTGGTGTGGAGACGTGTCCATAAGGATACAATACTAAGGCGTAGGTGGTGGGGATCATCCATGGAGATGGAAAAAGTTGCACNGGGGCGAGGGCGCGGGGGTCGATGGGCGCCCTGGTGGTGTGGAGACGTGTCCATAAGGATACAATACTAAGGCGTAGGTGGTGGGGATTATCCATGGAGATGGAAAAAGTTGCACACGACACTTCATTGTCGTGGAGAAGTAGATGGGCGTTGTCTATAGATTTAGATGCAACAGGGAAGAAAGAGGGGGAAATGTCATATGGAGGGGACGTGAGGGTGCAGCTGCGTCAGCCGTGTCATCGTCCTGTGCGTCATCTTAATTGATCACACAGAAAAACTGTCTCACCTGAGAAAAACAGGAAAGGGTGCGTATGCGGGCTACCGCCTTGTGGCTGCCACTGCGGGCTACCGTCTGGAGGCCCCATTCGGGAGGACACTGACTCCATTTTAATGAATAGGGCTCGCATAGCGAGGGCTGTAAATAATCATCAACCCTTTCCAAAAGCAGCGGGGTCGAGACAACCGAAGGAGAGTCCAGACGAAAGGTACGGAGGGGGAGCCGTCATGTCACTTCGTGACAATATATAACTATTTGAGCGTACATGAACATTCAGTAAATTATTTTTGAAATACATGAGCACAAAGAATACTGAAGCTGTACCAATGCAGAGGACGACAAAGAAACATTTATGATGTTGAATATCAATTTTAATCAAGTACAAAAAGTTTCTCAGAGCTCACTTTACAATAATACTCGGAAGTAAGCTGACTGACCAATTTGGGAGATTGCTAGTTCAGAATAGACTGCATTAACCAATGATTTTACAGGGCTATATTTCTGCGATTTCCTTAGTCTCCATGGTGAGTTCCATACTGTACTTTACTCAATGGACATGAACACTCGGATTTGAAAAAAAATGGTTTTCCTGGAAACCTAGTGCCTTTTTTATATGGCAAGGATTAGATGAATCTCACACTTCCAGATACTAGACACTTGTACATGGAAAAGGAATTGAGAACGAAGGATGTCTAATAGCCAACTCTTGGTTATTCTTAACCTAATAGAAACTGAACCATACAGTAGAAACAAAGTTTTTCAGGCATGAATGTTACAATTACAGTGAAACTTGTAGACAGAATTTCAAGGGATTCTTGAATATAATATTCAGGGCCATATCCTTTGCATCTGTGATCACAAAACAATCTGATGGCCTGTGCGCTTCAAGCAGTCCGCAATGTCTTCTCATCCAAAGATTAATTAAATTTTGAAAAATATAACACCCAAGAATGAGTTGGGCTCTTAGGAATAAAAAATAACATTCTTTGCAGAACTGGTCAATTCTCATGAATGTCTGCAGTGTTCACATTAAAAGAAACAAATAAATACAACTGAAGTAACAATGTAATTTTCAGTTATGGGATTATTTGGAATTAATCTTGTCACCCTTAAATTAATGGACTCCGAGGAAAATCTTGAACTGTGTAAATTTGTAGATGTGTGGGCTTATAAACGTACATAATAAATAGTCAAGTAACAAGTGGAACACTAACCCTAGCTACAAAGAAAGTCATACGACGACATTCCATAGTTTGAAGCTGGTCATCATTGTAACATATGCACAGGGGCCAGGAAATATATAAGACATATTAAAAGAAATTAAGCATAAGTTTTGTAGTACAAATTATTTTTATTACCTCTTTAAATGAACATTTCTTTCTCTTCTTTCTGGATGCAATCATTATCATTTTAGTTCTTATAAAAAAAACTCCTCTTCTTTGGAATCATATTCAGAACTGAATTGTTCCCTTTTTTAAATTAACCTTCATGCAACAACTAAGAAGTTTAAATGACAAAGTATGCCTGATGAGCAGTTTAGAAAAAACTTCTTAGGATTATTTCTGTGCAAATAGCTATTTTGTAAATATTTAAGAGGTTCTTTGAGCTCAGATTCTTCCATCAGAAGTCTAATTTTGCATTCCATTTGCACTTCATTCAGATACATTAACAAGCATTCTTTAAGTAAAATCCCTAAGACCAGGAAACTTTACTACACAATAACAGGCCTGCTAATGGTAGAACTGTATTGCTGTATTTTCAGAATCACTCATTGATGTTTCTCACATTTTTATTTTCATTTCTGAGAATTCTAGTCTGATAACTTCCCTTGATAGAAAATGAAGAGATTACTTAATATCTAAAACCAACAGAACAAAAACCAATATCAACAAATTATTCCCACCACAAAATGAGATCTCATATCTATAACAGATCAAAGTTAACATTACACTATTTTACATTACATACTTAAAGGAGGGCAATAAATACCCAATTCACTGCAACCAGTGTGCTTCAATCCCAAGTTAATATCCTGACATGAAAGGTACATTAATCTTTTACTATCTACAAACAATACTGTTCGACGTCGAACACATTTCATCGAGTACAATTTTCAACACAAGAATGAAACAGACTTCTAGGGCACAGCTTCATTTATTCTCTTCAAAAGACAGACTTCAAGAGAAAATGTGTCCATAAAATTTTATCAAAGGATACTAAAAAACAAATTTCCCGTAAAATTAAGTTCCCTGAAGACAAATTCTTTTCTGGACAAAATTTAACAGAAATACTTAATTAAACTATGTAAAATCATTGACAAGAAAAGAGCATTAAACAGTAGAATTATAATTCACATTACTTTCTTCAACAATTAAGTTGAAGTAACATAAGGAGCAACTAAGGCAGAAGCAGAAGACCCAATGACCAAAAAGCTATCTCTTCACTGAATACTGAACACTAGTTCTATTTGAATCAGTTCTGCACACAAACAATTTGAAATCAGATTTCATGTACAACCCAAACCATGAAGTAAGATATAGGAGGTTGAGCAATTTATAAAATAGCAAAAAAAAGACACTATAAATAGTCTTCCAAATTGTTCTATCTTCCATGTAAATCTTCCAAAGAAGATCTTTTGTATGTCTACATATGAATTACCTTTTTTCTTGCAATTAAATGACAAGATTCAGGATCACAGAACTTCAATAATCCCATGATTTCATTTCATATCATAGTATTTTCAACAATTCAACACATAGTTTAATCCAAGTGTTAAATGTGATCTTTCTGTGAAATCACACAAGTTAACCATAACAATAAAGCTATAAGTTATTGTATAAATAGAAAACTTGAGAAACCTTTTAGCCCATCTCAGTATTCACCCAGCAGTAAATTACTACCTTTCTCACACACAAGTACAAAATAATGCAAAAGGAAAATCAGCTTACATAGATAGCATGTCAGTTCTCACAAAAATTACCAAACTGGCTTTTTTTTATAAACTACATCCAAAAGAAACATTTCACTAGTTAAATCAAGTGTTATTTCTATACTTTAGATTCTTAACTATAAACGACATTTGCCTTCAAAAACCACATCATAACATACAATCAGCTGAAACATTAGTCAATAAGAAACATTACATAGAAAGTTCTAATAAGGCTACATTTCTCTCAAGAACTAGTACATATTACTTGCATCAACTTGTGTCAAATTCATCCCAGTTCAACTTTGTTACCATTCTAGTTGTGGTGTTTTAACCCTTTTTTTTGTTGCCAGTATGAAGAATTTTTTTTTAAACTTTGAACAAAAATTCTTTTGCATAACTTTTCTTTATGGGTATTGACAGCTATTCATATATTTTCTCCTGTCTCCTATCCAATTATAAATAAACAATTAAAAAAACACAAGAACATAGTGAAATCTAAACTTTATGTTAACTTGGGCATGTACCATACAGTAATAACCAAAGCATTTTTTGTAGTTTCATATGATACATTCAATCCAAAAATATTCAACTAGAGATGCAATATGAAAACTGGTGCATCTGAATAGTTGGTCAACTATCTTCAGCCATCCAAGTACAATCAGATACTCTCTTTCAATCTGTAACACACATCTGATATTTACACAACAGAGGGGATAGGAATGTACCAAACTAAACAAAAACTACTTGACAATATTGGAGAAAGGTTCACAAATGAAACCAATCAACTAGAAATATATCAAGTGTTAAAAATTAAAAAAACTACAGAATAAAATTGATGGTACTTATAAGTAGTCAGGCAACTAGGGGTAAAACTTGCAGAGAGAATATAACAATATTCAATAACTTATCTATTTTAACGGAAAACTGTAAAAAATATTTTTAAAATTAAATTTTAATTTGAGGATACTTGATGCCAAGTGAAATAATATTTTATTCTCAATGGTGTTAAGGCTTGCTAATAGTATATTAGGTGTTAACATTTTCTTCCTAGTAATAATACTTGAAACATCTGATCCCAACAACAAAGGGGCTACTACTGCTGAAGAGAAGTTTGAAAATGGTACACAGCAGGCATGGGCAATAGAAATTGTCCAGACAATTATTTCAACCACTCACTCAGTCACCTTCAACAATATAAAAATTGTGAGGAGAGAGATAAACAGAACTGTTACAATATTTTATTAAGGCCCAGTTATGCTTATCCCAGAGGTAGTGAATAAATCAACATTCAAAACTCGTTCCAAACCTTGCCAATAAACATGAACTCGGATACAAGTTTTTGCTTATTCCTACACAGCTTAGCATTTAATTAATTTGTTTTTTAAGGCTTGAATTCCTCATGAAGATTCATTTAATTGATAACAGGAGCCCCCTACTAGTTAGACTCCATGCGTGGGGGCCTATTAAACTGACATTTCATAATTATTTACATTATAATTCATACATTAACATCTATACTGTTTAGGAAATATTAATATTTAACTTAATTCTGTACCTGCAACAAAATTGAAAACATTTTCAATTCATCGCAGAAAAAACAAAAGTGTTAGATTAACAGCTAAAACATAAAAGTGTTCTCTACTCTGATGATCCTATAATGCTGTTATTCAATAAAAGCAGAAATCATACTTTTGTGTCTCAATCAAAATTAAGAAAAATATCCTCAGAATGTACACACAGAATACAGTTATCCATATAAATATTTATTCCTATCAACTCAAATTTCACTGAAAACATTAGAGTTGGCTGAATCCAGAAGAATGGTCACGTAAATGTCTGAGGAGTTATAATTAACATAAATTTGTGGCCGAAATACAATGTCAAGCTTATCAAACACACAGTTCTTTTATCCTAAATACATATCACACTGTTCTATCTTCACACCAAGGCCACAGTAAACATCCATTCTCATAAGAAAACAAGTCATCAAAACAAACTTTTTGGCATCAGAAGCTGTTTCCCTTTGAAAGGTGGGAAATGTAAATGGAGGAGAAATGAAACAATGCTCAAATTATTAAAGAATCACACCATCTTTGATGTAGTTGGCTCAAAATTTGGGCAATTTACAGAAATAAAATCTTTTTATTGTGACCAAAAAGTGAAGGAAAAAAACACATCATTTAATTACAATTTATAACCTTTCTTCATATATCAAATATATTTTGTAATTGACTTTGTGTTAAAGACAGTATGACATATCCAGTTCACATAAAACTTCAATACCATTTGAAATTTGAATCAAAATTATTTTAAAAGAAGGCATTTGTTCAAATAAAAGAAAAACGAGAAGAGGGAGGAAAAAGATTTCAACACAACTCATAACATTCCTCTGAAATAAAAATGTCCAGTTAGATTTCAGACACTTCAATAGACTCATCACATTTAAGTAGCTAGCTAACTAACAAAAATTGTTATTGAAATTATTGAAACAACATTGGACACCCAAGAACAGTTCAGGGGACCATCCCTGATAAATGATTTTTTTCCCAATAAATAATACTATCAAAATAGACTTTCGACATTGGATAAATTCCCATAGAGATGGAATTTTTTATACACCTCAAGGTAAACATTCAAATGAAATATCTCCATTGATCCCACAAGTGCTACAAATTTTATTCAAGGTCACAGGTCCCAAAAAAAATATTTTTTCACAAGAATCTCACTAATTGTATATTTTATTGTAAATACAGTTATCATTGTTTGTGAGCTTAAGGGATTTGAAAACTTAAGAATACTCAGTTGCATGTGCAGTAAGTCTCTAGTGTGAAGACACTTATACAGACTCAAAAAACTTAACACACATTTGTTTTCATATTTAGTTGCGTATTTACAGCATTTGCATAGTAAATAACCAGCAGACTGTTTTGCTATTAAATATTGGTGTTTAGAATTTGCAATCGAATGTTTAGAAGAATAACTAATCCTAGTGAAAAATTATAATCAAGTTAATGACTACGATCCTAATACATTTCAAAACAAATAAAAAGATTAAACTTTAAGGGGATATTGTGAAGATTAAAAACCTGATTATTTGACTAGACATCAACAGATTAGTTCCAATAAAATGTATTAAAGAAACTACTACATGTAACGGATTGATATTCAATAATCAAATCTTTAATGTTCTTTTATTTTAAATTGTCAAATTCTTAGAAAATCTTCGACGAACAAACAAGTATCTACCCAAACAAACATACCAAATTAAATACTGTAGGTATTATATAAAACAATAGAAAATTTTGAAGTGTCAAAAGTTCAAGATATAGATCTGTTACATTTATCAGTACAATAATATTCATGTTCTTAAATATGAAAAACAAAACAATACAAATTCAAAGAAATTAAAAGTGAAAATAGATAAAATGTACATCTATAACATAACAGTTTCTCTCAACTGACTGACCAGGGAGTCTCCCTTGATAACCACACACAAGATATCTAAGCAAAAATGCTATTTCACAACAATTGTATAAAATGCATTAACTCTGCACATTTTGTTGTATCTAAGCAGTGGAACAATATTTTTGAGACAAGCTTTGTTAAGTTTTTTCTGAAAAGTACACATTAAAACACTAACACAATTTCTGAATTTTACCAACAATACAATAAGTAATGAAGCTGTACATTTTCTCTAAAAGATAACTTCAAGATAGTATTTATGTGCTAGTAAATCTACCCAACATGAAAAGAAAGCCAAGAACACAGAGCTATATTTTCACACACAAACTTAATAATAAATTATTCCGCGAGAGAAAGACCTAGAAAACACAAAATGCATACAGCGGATTATGAGCTGTAGCAAAGGTGTCAGTGTGACTAGCCAACACTCCTGAACATTCAATTTCTTTTCAATGGAAGTTGGAAAGAAATATTAATGACAAGAGAATCAAGTAAAGAAAATCGTAAAAACAATGCCTTATTCTACAAATCAACCACAAAAACAAACAATAGCAATGATTATGTCCTTAATAGCTCTGAAAATGCCAATAATAAACCAAATTTGTTGAATCAATTAATTCTTGACACATTTCCAATTCAGATAATCTTACAAGATACTTTGTGCAAACCAAGTCACAATGCCAAAATTAAAATCATTTAGGACCCTGATCCACTGCATTGCAATGCATTCAAACTAACATCTAAACCAAAAGTGTGACTGATAAAAAAACAATCTTTCATTAACACCACATTAAATTTTAATTATTCAATATTTATTAAATAGAAACACACAGAAAAATTACATCTGAGGAAAATA
This sequence comes from Laupala kohalensis, assembly GCA_002313205.1. Lineage (NCBI taxonomy): Eukaryota > Metazoa > Arthropoda > Insecta > Orthoptera > Trigonidiidae > Laupala > Laupala kohalensis. Next base: position 182,843 of record NNCF01127584.1, on the reverse strand, counting down.
TTATGTAGAACTTGAACAAGATATACTCAAGTAAGTACAACTGGCAGTTCGAAGTTCAGCTGAGTTTGTTTTCATGGCAACAACACTGGTATGATTCAGAGGGTTACCGTACCTCAATACAGCATCCTGTTGTTTACTTTTGGACAGGTTCTTCCAGTAATGTTCGAACAATAGCATCTTCACCTTCTTTTTCTGATACAGTTTTAGAAGATAAATATGATTCATCTGATCCTGGAGACATACAATGAGCAAAAATCAGCATATAATTAATTAACATTTTAATACAGTAGCAAATTCTTAAATAGTCACCCATTAATATTTTCAGAAAACAACAAAAACAACACTGGCCTATGTAAGTAGAACTTGAATGAATTCTCTTCCCATGATATCATACACTTAAAACTAGTTCCTACATTCAGAACAATTTGAATATCCTTTAAAATAACATACCAGTAAACAATATTAAAAGAACATAAATCAGAACAATTTGCTAACTTCAATATATTTCAAAAAATTTTCTGAAAAGAAATAATTCTGCCAAAAGTTTTTATAATTTCTTTATTTTCAAACTCTGGAAGATGGTCACAATTTTTTTTAGACATTACAGTCTGCAATGCTAGACAAAACATAAGCATTGGCTAGACATAACAAATTTCAGTGTTGACCAAAAATGAATAAAATGTACAAGTCATTAATAATTGGTGAATGTAAGTATAGATGTAAATAAATATTAATAACAAAAACATCCAAATACATACACATACCGTATACTCACGTATTTCACGCACTTTTTATACGAAAAAAATTGGTCTCAAAATAGGGTGCAAANCCGTTACTTGGCCGGGTCATTAGCCGTGACGCACGACTGACTGTAGGAACAAGGCGAATGAGCAGACTTTACAGATGACTTTTGTAGCCAGCGTAAATTATGGGAAACTTTAAACATTCCAGAAAATCGTCTTCAAAATTGGGGTGCGTAGACTACGCGTGCGCGTAAATTACATGGAACATTAGTACATTCGTAGTACTAATAATTGTAAATGAAAAATACAAAATCTCAGATTTTTCTGCCAGTCTTTCTTTTTAGTTTTCAATTACTGAAGAACTTGGGAATATTCCCATTTTATTAATTTCCTTCTCAACGAGAATATTTCTGGCACACATCACAACATTAAACTCAAGTCATACAAAAATCAATTTTATTCAGAAACTAATACTTCACCTCTTCTTTTAGCTTAACTTGAGTTGAATTCTGTCTATACTTGAACTTTATTTCCCCCTTTTTCTCACAGAACTCCAGTACAATTGGTCCTTTATTGCGTGTTCCAAAAAACATGCAACGCATGAAACACGATGAAAGTGAAATCTTGAAAGGAATCAGATGCAGCTGAGATTTGAAGCTGGGGACAGCCGCGGTTGAAACAGGGGATCCGAGGACGACATCGCAATCGAACTAGCGATTAGAGGTTTGCAGAGACATGCCATGTGATCAATGAGCCAGCCAATTCATGTGTTCTGTGGGGATGTCCCTCAAGTCCACAAGAGCTGTTTCAATGTTTTGTAATACGTTTATCAAATAGTAAAACGGGGTATTATTTTAACTATTTATGAAGTGTTTCGCCAATAGGGTGGAAGGCCATTCTGTGGTCAACAAAAGGGGAGACGGAATGTCCAGTAATGGTGAAGGGTTCAATAAAGGGATATTATGATTAATCTGCAATTTATGCCGGGGTCTACGATTACCCTGAGAACCTATCAATCACATTTAATTACAACATAATTAAATTAAAATGTGTCAAAATTTTAAAATGTATCAAAATTATCAAATTTTAATTTTATTACATGTACAATATATCACAGAAATAAATATTATGCGACAAAACATTAGAAATACAAACACAATGTTTTAATCAATGCATTCATACAGTGTGACTGACTTCAGCAGGAATTGAAAGTGCGCATTAGAGAACTCGAAGTGACCATGTTGCAAGATCTCCTAAACAAATGCAAATCCTGCTGTAAAACTTTGTACACTTTATCCACATATATTAAGCTAATTTTAAGAAAATTTCAAAAAAAATTAAAATGGTCCTAGTTCATAAAAAAATTTATGATAATTATTAATGCAGTTTTCATGTACAAACAAACGAAACTTCAAATTTGGTACCACAATTGAAAAGTCAAGTCCTGTATTGTCCCCGCGATTCTTATTTCCTTGGAGAGAAACCTAGATTCGATGCTGCACATGCGGAAACGTGTACACTTGATGCCGTCCAGCGAATACAGACAGAATCTGGAGGAAGACGTGAGAATTCCTTGGACACACTTGTGCAAACCATGAGTATAAACAAGGACCAGCATGCAGGACAAGGTTTTCTGCGATGCAGACTTGGACCAGAGAGGCTGTTACTGAGCTGAGGTCTACACATTGTCTACTCAGATTTTTCAGGAACATTCACCGTATTCTTACAAACAGAATTACGTAAGAATGGTATCCAGCTGATCCCACCAAAGGACTGGGAAAAGGTCAGTATTTTCTGATTGATGAATGAAACGTTTTGACATTTTAAGGAATTCAGCTTCACTGGGGTGTCAAGCTTTAAGTCATCCTTGAAGACCACATGAGTCCTAGTGATGGGTCAACAGTTCCCAGGTGTCATGGGTTCTTGTGTTTGTGAAAACCGCACGGTGAAGGGAGAACATTTTACAAATTTATAAGTTAGCGAGGTTTGAGTTCTGAAGAAAGAAGACCAAGAGCCAAGAGAATTATTTTGATCTGGTATAGAACATTAATTTTGTTAAATTTTCTTTCTGAGATTCTTATAATTTAAAATTAAAATCACTTCATGGTATCAAATAGTTTGATTTAATAGTTTATTTCATTGCTTCTCTTTTACATTTTATCATTTGAATAATTATTTTGTTATTATGTGTTTATCATGAATTTCCTTCGTGGAAACAGGATCATCAAATTGTGAGAAAATACTAGGGCAGTGCTGTCCAACTGGTGCCCATGGACCACATAAGGCTGCAAAACTTCTTTTTTTTTTACAGCCCAAGAGTTATAGTACATTTTACATCAAACGTCAGGAGGGCACATATTTATGTTATAAATATATGCTGTCCAAATTAATATTTGACATGAAATGTCCAGTGAGAGAAAATAGAAAATAGCATTCGGAATAACCACATTGTAATAATTTACAACATTAAATATTTAAAATAATAAGTATTATAATAAAATGTATTTTTAAAAATAAAGAAATATAGTATTTAATCTCCAGCTTCAAATAATATAAAATTGTTTTTGAGAATCAAAATATCATGTTACAAATAAATAAAACATGAATAATATATGTAAATGTTTATATAGTTAATTTAGATTTTAATATTTAGTTTTTTAATATTTATATAGTTTATTTCAATTTTGATCTACAGTTTAAGGAATTAGCTCCTGGACACAGAGATATTGTCCCTCTCTTCTGGGATTTCTCAAAAACAATTTCATCATTTCTTTTGAAAACAATGGAGGGCTGTATTAGGAGCTAAGTTTGAAAGGGCCAACCTTTACATAAATACCAGTTTGCCTATCAACCAGGTAAATCTTGGAGACGGCTTTGCACTGTGTTGTAACTAACAGAAGACTTTGTATTACAAGGAAATTGCTTTAGGATCCTTTTTAGATACAGAGGTGCCTTTGATAGAACCTCTACAAGATTACTGAGAGCTGTAGATGAACATGGAGCTCTTGACACTATCAGCAGGTGGATCTGCTCCATGCTAAGACAAAGGGGAAAATTAAGTAACATTGCTGGAGACGCTGACTGTCCCAACGATGAAGGGATGTCCGCAGGGGGTAGTTTTATCTTGCCTCCTGTGGAGCCTTGTTGTTGATATGATTGGGGATCTCAATTGTAATGGCTATTTTACAATAGGGTACGCTGATGATTTAGCGATACTTATTAATGGAAAATTTCCTGGAACAGTCCCAAAGGTGCTACAAACAACCCTTGGGAAATGTGTGACAGATGTGAATTCTCTGTCAACCCGAAGAAAAAAAACAACTATTGTACCGTTCACCAGAATCCGGGACTTAAAGGGCCTTAAGAAACGAAGTCTCAGAGGTGTTATGACAATTCTTTGATAAAGTCAAATACCTTGGACTGATATTGGACATGGGATTGACTTTGAAAAAACAATTGAACACAAACAATGAGGCCTACAGATACAAGGATTCAGAAAGGACTAATCTGGTTCATGGATGGATCTAAAACTACCTCAAGAACTGGAGCAGGAGTATTTCACTGCAGCAGAAGAATATCCTTCAGCCTAGGATAATACACCTCTGTCTTCCAAGAGTAACTGTATGCCATATTGGTTAGTGTTAAGGAAAGTATAGATAAGAACTATCAAGGTAGAAGAATCGCTGTACTCTCTGACAGTCAAGCAGCTTTAAAGGCCCTCGAGGGAAATCAGATCAAATCCAAATTGGTCTGGGAATGCCAAGAAAACCTAAAGAGGATGACCTCACATGACAGTGGAACTGATATGGGTGCCACAAGGATATCTATGGAAATGAAAAAGCAAATAAGCTGGCAAAGGAAGGATCCAGTAATACGTTTATAGGGTCTCAATCCAGGCTAGAGTTGTCCTATGGACCAGTCTGAGGAGCAATTCGTCACTGGATTAGGAATAAACACAAGGAGTATTGGATATCAATTTCAGGACACCAGCACGCAAAAGTATTCACTGAAGAGGTGACAAGAAGCACGGCACTAGATCTACTTAACATGAGTAAAGATTTACTGCATTGGACAGTTGTACTAACAACAGGACACAATCAATCAAAATTTCCACAAAATTGTCTTAACACCCAACTCCCTATGTAAGATATGCCAAAAAGCGGATGAAACTGTGTCTCATCTGCTCTGTGACTGCAAAGCAGTCTTAAGAAAGAGATACTTCAACTACACATTCATACAATTACATGAATACCAGGAAGTGTTGGTCAGGAGGTTTGCAACCTTCGCAAAGGAAGCAAGACTCTTAGAAATTTCGAGGAAAAGAAGCACAATAGATCAATATTGGTCGCAGTACATTGGGCTTACATTGCCCTCCCTTAACAACATAATATAATGTAACGTAACAATACTCATGTTTGTAAAAGAATTGTTAGGAATTATACTCATGTCTGATAAAATTTTTGTATTAATGGACTTGTGTACATATTGACCACCACTGTTCTCAGTATTTGTATCCACACTAGAGACACTTGTAAATTGTCTCTTGATGTTCTAGTAATACAAAAGTATACAATTTTTTATCTCCGATGATGACAACCAAACAAGCACTTGCAGTAAGGATTTCTGATGATCGCAGTGGCATGTTATATATTTTCCCTTGTCTTATGAAGACCACTTGTAAGCAAGCTTCAGATACACAGTTGCTAGCTATAGACCTTTCCATCTCACATGATCCTGGTTTCCCTCTATGAACGGTCTGCTGCAGCACTAGTCTTAATCTGTAGTGTTAAGCAATATCTCGACAGCTTGCCAAAGTTCCATATATATCCCATCCATTACAATGTCCTTCATGTCCTTTCCTCTTGTAATTTGCACACCTTATCCATTACCTCTTCTTTTTACATTCTTTATACCCACATCCATCAGCACTAAAGTGGCCATGTGTATCTATGTTCTGGCGATATACTGCAGCTTGGTGACCATATTTCTATCATCTGTAGCATTGCAATAGCATTAGATCTTCCACTGCTCGATAGTTTTCGATTCATTTGTACAACTTCCTCCACTGTCCCCAACTTATTAAAAAGAAAAAAAAATCATTACCTGTATCTCTTAATTTGCCTTTTTCCTCACCAATGACTGGGGATGATTTTGAACACTGAGTCACCACTTCTGGAAACAAATAATTATTCAATACTTATTTTTCTTACAACCTTATTCCTACTTTCTTACCCCTGAGAAAATTTGAATCGGTAGGAAAGAAATAAGCAAAAAAACTAAGAAAAATGTGAAAGTCAAATTCAAATTAACAAGTACAAGATAATATGTATACTGGCCTAACAGATATTTAATGAACTACACAAAATATGTATCATTCCTAAATCCACATAATGTGACGAGGCATGTAATAGAAAAAAGTTATTGATTTTTTGAGTATATGTTGTGCACATGGTGCTGCTTCCATTCACTACTGTTATCTTTAAATGTATTATTTAAAGAGAAGATGGCATATACTACCATTTGTCCATGAACCTAGTTCCTCTTGAAAAGGATAAAGGACATCAAATTTTAATGAAAAATTCTGGTTGTAGGTACAGTTTTAAGAGCTGTAAAGGTTCAGAACTTGTTTTAGTAATACACTCCAAAAGTGGTGCAGTACATTAACAAATGTCACAGCAATTTTAACACATCCCTTCCAACACTTAACGTCCATTTTAACATTTTGGAGGATAAGCAGGCAACTTTGTTGAGAAGAAGATCAATTCAATTAGCCTTAAATGCAATGAAATGTTAAAAAAAACACAAGGCCATAAAGAACCAGGTAAAAAGTAACTATGAAATATTGTTTCACATTTTAAGTTTAACTCAAGATTTTTGACATTGATACTGTAATTCCTGCTTTATTAAATTTACTACCAAAGATCAATTGACATTCATCAAATTCAAATAAGTTGGAAAAGTGCCATGGTCTAAAATCAATCACAAAATTTGTTATATTACGGTTGTACTTTTTGACAAGAATAGATTAATTTACACATTTTACATTACACAAGAGTTGTGAACAATCCATTTAAATTACACAGAAATCATAAGTTAATTAAAATAAACTATACAAGAATCAAAACCTTAGGTTTCCTGTCCGTTGAGTTCAAATAATTACTCCTTGATAACTTCAAAACACAATGTAAGCTATAGTATATGTATAATCATTTGGGTTTTCCAGATGGTAAAAATGTATATTATTAATGTTAAAAACATTGCCAAAAAAACACCATTTTTCTTCCAGATTCTGTTAGCTTGTATTTTAAGGATTAAATTAGAAAAACATTTCATTGGTTTCTGCTCTGCCTTTTACCCAAACACAAATTTGAAAATTTTGTTTTTAGTTCAAAATCCCAATTTTGAGTGAATATTGTCTGCAATATTTAAGAGATAAAATGCTAAATTAATATTTTCCTTTAGCAGTAGATTTTTCTGAAAATGTCAGTGCAGAAATTATTGTAACATGATAAAATTACTGAAGTAGTGAACTTTTTCTTAAAACAATGTCACTGGTATATTGGTGCTAAACTTCAATTTCCTCTTTTTTCGTAAATTTCACAAAATTTTATCTCAAAAAGTATTTAAGGTACAAATATACAATTTAACATTGTTAGTTAGAATAGCAAAAGGAACAAGTAAAAAAAATCATGAGGTTCTGAGACTGTGGGTTACATGACCTGGATGATCAGAGATGGAATGACCCTACAGTTAAACCCTTTTAAAAAAGAGACCAGGTGGAATGGGATACTTGTCTCTTATAAGCAGGAACATGTCTCTCCTAAACAGGAGCAGTTATAAGAAGGAGGTTTTTAACAAGTTAAACCTGACTTCATAAATTTATATTAAATAAGGATTGTTTCTAAATATCACTGTATATATTTCAATCATATTAAATGAAAGATCAAAGACCAATTAGCCAGATTTGCCGAGTTTCCATAACTTCATTTCTCTTTTGTGTTCATGGCATAGATGTGTTGGATTTACGGATTAATTGTATCGTCTGCCAACATAATATTGGCTAGCATGATAATTGGTGTATGCAAGTTTTACTCCACAGCTCACAACATAACTCCATTATTCTCGGCTTCTCTAATTATTTTCAAGTTAGCCAATGTCCCCACCAATACACGCAAGCAAACGCTAAATTTAATGATATTTATCATAGGGATATATAAAATACACTGCCACATTAAATGTAAGTGAGTGAGTGTTTGATAGCAGATGACATGAGACAAACAGTATTTGTAAAGCTATACGAAAAGCAATGTAAATATCATCCCTCCATAGCAGACGAAATCCAGCAATTTCATAGATTGTACTCTTCTAGCTTCACTACACATGACCCGCCGAGGCTCGGGAGAGCAGACTGCTGGCTCTATGCCGACAGCAATGTTGACACACAGAGCATTGATTGAAACAATTCTTGGAATTTTCATGAAAAATTACTTCCTTTCTTACATGGGGGTTGGAATTTACATGGGAGAAATGTGTTTTGCCCATTATATGCAGGAATCTCTTACAGACTAACATTTGTTGTATTTGTTAAAATTATTCATTTTTTTAAAAACTAAAATTAAAAATCATTTAATGAATTGAGCTATTTTGAAATGTAATTGTGTCTGGAAAATAAACAAGGGTTGTGTTGATTTGGGTCAACAGAGAGGGAAAGGAAGACATGGTTAATTCTGTCTGAATGCAGCCACCTTCCTGCACACCATTGGTCAGTGAACATCACCACTTTTGCATCTACTGACATCTCATGATGGTACAAATCTGAGGTAGGAGAGTTACTTAAGTGGTGGCTCTTCATGTCAGTTTTCATCTTGAGTCGACATGAAAATGTATTATCATGTAAAAGAAACTTTTGTTTAGGCACAAGAAACATAATTCATGAATAAACCGTGAGAAATTAGACTGGACCTAATGACGAATACCACTGTTACATGTACTCGAAACAGCCCAACTTCTGGTCCAACTCTCCAAGAGTGAGCCTAAAATTACACCCACCATCCGGGGTGGGTTTAACTACGGCCGCCACAGTGGTCTAACTAGTCCGTGATGTGATGGGCTGAAAATTTCTGACCACCGTCGACACGACGCCATGTTGTTTCTGGAGTGTTATTGCTGCAGTATTGCTTCATGAGGTTATGTAGTTTGCTTACGTATGACCTTCCATGTTTTGGAGGTTTTATTTTGTATTTTGAAGATGGATCTGTCATGGGTCATTTGCAAAGATTATGTTCCTTAACTACATGAGAACGCCCAGGCATAATGTATGGTGTAAAACATAAAATACTTATTATAACAGCTTTTTTCCCTTCAGATTATTAGTTGAAAAAGAGTAAACAACAATGTTTATCATTACGGTAAAAACAAAATAGTATTTGTACCAATCTTTTTTTAAGGTGTTCAATAAAAAAGTGGTACCAAAATAATGAGCATTGTTTTTTTTACTTTTTTTCAATTTTGGGGTGTACATCATCGCATGGAAAATTATTTCTCTGAATATGATTGCTAACAATTACAATGTTATTTTTTATTGCTTATGTTGCAAGTAAAATTATGACATTGTAAAAAAAAGATGTAGTTACCTACTGACTAGTCGCACATAAAATAAAAAACATGACATATAGCGAGTAGATTATAGGTCTAATATATAGCTAATTGTATGCTTGGTTACCATATTTTCCATTTCCACAATGTCTTGAAGTAAGCCCTATGTGCTCACATGGCCATTAGCCCAAGTTCTGTCAATTGTCTGTTAAAAGATAGGTCTCATACTATGAAATGCAATTATCAAGTTCCACATTCACCCTCAGGGCACTGAAATATAGGGTCACCAAAAGGACTTTTTTTGTTTTGCTAGATACAAAAGTAACTACTTTTTGGCAGCACTGAGGGTGAGCCATGCAACAAATGAGCTAATTAGGTTAATACTGAGTAGTACTACACAAGTTAAACCCCAAAACTGTGTCTGACCCTCAGTGCAAGGGTCTACGAGGTCTCAGATATGGCACTTTTTCACTTTCCGCAACAAAGTTTGGCAAACCCTGGCAGATTGCACTGAAGGTCAACCATGAAATTTACAAAATAATTCAATTTAGCTACTAAAGGTCATGTTGTAACCATGAGAATTACTTTAGCTGATGCACAATGCACTGAGATAATAGAATACAGAAAGAAGCCTATCTGAGAAAAATACTGGGCCGCGACCCGCTTTAGGAATTTTTGTGGGTAAAAAAAATTCTTTTTGGGAAATAAAAAATATAGGTGTCTACTAAAATCATTAGAAGAAACCACCATAAAAAATTCAGCAAAATCAAAAATGGTGTGTACAATGACCTGCCCGACTCTTATAAAATCTCTTATAAAATGATAATTTTGTTGGGCGGTTCCAACCAACTGATACGGCATACATTTGTAAACTGATATGTAGAAATAGAAAGGAAAGAAATATGTAGCAAGGGAAAATGAAATGCAAAAATTAAAAAAATATTTAGGATCTATAGTCTAAGAAGGCATTTACGTGTTTAGGAACCTTTTCTTTCTGCTCTGGCGGATAATTTGAGAGTGAGAACATTCCCCACAGGTTTGATACCTTGCAATATTATTGTTCTAAAATAGTAAACACAAGAAATTATTATTAAAAATGTATTAGTTTATGAAAATCCTAAATTTGTAATGTTAAATATAAACAGTTACAAATAAATTACTTCAGAGTGATTTAGTTAAGCCTTGTGAATCTAATGTTAATTTAATTAGTTTAAATATGTAATGTAAAAGTGCTGGTTAAAGTGTCATGATTAACATGCAAACTCATGGAGCAATATAGATCTATTTATTTGTTTCTATTAACTGAATTGTTTATGAATACATTACACGTGGAAAAAATAGTGTAAGTATGAAATACGCTATAAATTTAAGAATGTTGAATTCTCAAAAGCTGTATACAAAACATGCTAAATAAGTAAACCAGCATTAAATATTAAATATAACTAGTAATTAAAATTGTTTTAGAGAAGGAAATTGTGAAGAATTGATGGTTTTTAAAAATCATGAGTGAGAGGAAGCGGCAAGATAATGAAGAGACTCGTTTTATAATTTCCAAACATAATGTGTTCAATATAAAATTTCAATTATGCTGTATAAACTAAGTAGTTTGTCACATATGTTGCTCTCTAATTTCATAAGTGTATTGACAATTTGTAGCAAATATGCCTGGTAGTTCGTAAAAAGTAATCTGGCTCTTCATCAGGATCCCATTCTGGATTCTCCTGACTGTGAAGGTAAATACGCTTAAAAGAATTGAAATTGTTTATCCTCGTGTCTACTCATACTTATGTATTTGTTGTGTACATTAGATTGGGGGAGAAACAGTCCTAATGGTAAGGTACTTTTCCACAAAATAAAGAGATGCAGTATCAAGAATGAGTGGAATTGAAACCAAAAGAATTTCATATACTAATTTATTCTATTAAAACAATGAGGAAATTTAACCACTGAGGAATACAAGTAGAATCATACAAATATTGATATACAGGAATGTAAAATCAACTTTGGCAGGAAGAAGATAGCAAAATGAAAGCTATGTACCATGAAAACATTAAATAATTATCAGCACGCAAAACTGGACACACGACATGTTAATATAAATAAAACAAAACAATGGAAGTAGAAAACACACACACATTTAACATTGAAAAGGATTTTTATATTTTAGAAGTAGAAAATAGATTTTGGCCCCGGATCAAATTAGAAATTTTACACATCCACAGTATTCTAAAAAACAACAACATTTCCCTATTAAATGAACAAATCCCTGAATTTCATTCCCCTCTCATGAAACTAGCCTTCAAATTCCTTCCCTCTCACCCCCAACTCTTCAGGACACTGCACCCCATTCCCAACAGTTAAAACCCTTGGAAATCCTTTCCGTCTTCTGCCGCCAGTTCCTGGAAAACTCCGACAGCCCCTTTTCCCCCCGCCCACCCCGCAACACCCCTTCACTTACCATATAATGACCTCCGTTCCGCGTACTCTGCGCATTCGCCAAAAATATTCCTTAACACTCAGGTACGTAATTTTGTCAGCTTACTCACTCTGTATTTGTTTTCTTTTCTTTTATTCTTTTTTCATTGTTCTTTCCTTTCTTTATTTCAACAACAACCAAAAATACACTTCTTTCGATACTGTTTCACCCAATTATTATATACTTTCATATTATGTATCTATTTTTATATTTTTATTTTATTTTTATTTTTATATTTTTCAGTGTATGTTACTGATGATGGTTGCTATGCAGCCGAAAAAGCTTTCTAATACCAATAATAAAAAAATGAGCAACATAGAAACGACTTTTAATTTATCATGCTTTGATAATGTTGCTAAAGCACCAAAATTACCAAGCAAAACAATGGAAATACAATTACAACACAACCTACAAGATGTATAATAAATTAATGAGAAACAACATTTGTATTTACAGTATTATATGTGTACTTGCTTACTTTATGTACATATTCTTTGAATTCTCGCTAAGAGTACCACATTCATCTGACCAACTTAACATCAAGAAAAACATAAATTGCTTTGAGATCACTAGCTCAGTACTACCAACTAATGTTAGACCGGAGCCTGCTACTCCCTTTCCTGTCTGCGCCGTTGGTCCCTTGCTTGCTGCCTTGTAACAGTGTGCATCGATTAGGCTCGGAAGGTCTAAATTTCGTCCGGGGCTAGCTAGTCCCTCAGATAGTCCGGTTCTAACTCTGCCTCGTAACAGTGGCTCTTACATACAGAAAATAAATGCATTGTTTCTTTCCATTCATTCTTGGGGCCTCCGATATTGTCCACTTTAAGTGGGTTCGATATAACTAGGTCCAACAGTACATACAAGCAGCTTTATCCTCACTAATTCATCACTGTAGAGAGAAAACTATGAAAGATGGGAACTTGAGAATTGAGAATTACCTCAGTTTTATCACACAAATATTGTTAATATAAAAATCTATAAACAAAATTTTGGGCGTTTCAATACATTTCTTATAAACATTTGAAAAATAATTTTTAGAAATTCAGATATTTCTTGTTTAGTTTGGAGTGAAAATGTTAGCCCATTTTATACCTCTGCATACAAATGGACCTCCAAACAATCTTACAAAAAAGGAAGGAAAACAATCCTGTCACACTTCTGTCTAGAATTACTTCTTTCTGTATCAATATTTATATATTTTATGAATTTCAATGAATATGTAGCTTGATATTTTACAATATATCTATGCAAACATCTCTGAAAGTGAAATAAATGATAAATAAGAGATAACTATTGAAAATCACATGATCAATGCTGCAGGTTTCAATAATTTCAATGCATTACCTCGGGCACCTCACCACATCAGTAAACAAAGAAATTAACTGAATGATCAAAATCAGTAATGTAAAAGGTCTCGCAGAATATTTTGCCAGGAGTTTTGTTACATAAATGGAAATTGCAAACAATACTGATCCCATTTTGCACAAGGTCTGAAAGTCCTTAAAATTAAGGATTGGTTACAATGATACAAGAAATATAATTTAACTCACCCAAAGAACCAGAATTTAGAGAGTTCCTATTGCCTTCCTTCTGAGATTCTTCTTTCACTCCTCCTCCTCCTCCTTCTTCCTCCTCCTCCTCCTCCTCCTCCTCCTCCTCCTCCTCTACCTCTGACGAGCAGACAGACGCTGATGCACCGGCGATAGCCTTATGGATGCTGCAACNTCCTCCTCTTCTACTTCTACTTCCTCCTCTTCCAATATTTCATCATAATAATCTTCTTCCGAGAGACGATTAGACTCTCCAGAAGACCCAGAATTTTCCCTTTTCTCTGACATTATCGTTTCTAATTTTGGAGGTTGCAGTCTCTGCTTGCGGGCAGGGTTCCAGCGAAAACAATAACAGCACCTGAAAGCTAAAGACAAACAGTAGAGTTACATCCAAAAGCAAACATATTTAAGAAAAAAACTATTTTAAAAAAATGAAACTTTTGACTTGCCTAGAAATTCAAATTCTTCTTTCAAGGCCATGCCATTGTGAGCGTTACAATGTCGACAAATCAAAGCATATCTCTGGCTGACACCATCCCCCACAAGGTATTCGATGAGGCGGTCAAGTAGTGAACGGTTCTCAGATAGAACAGGTCTAGGTAAAGCAGACTTGCTTACAGGAAATCCTAAAACATAAGCATTATTCAATTAGATACACAAGCACTCCTACCATAAAACAGAAGGTTCATCTCTCATCTGTAAAATCATGTCAAAAAAACCATTTCGCTTTTAAAATTAAGCCATGTTTTCCCTGATTTCACCAAACATATGGGATTTTGTAATTATTACCATTTTTTTAGAATGATTCAGAGACATTTTACATTTTAGGGAAATCCAACCATTGCAAAATAAGCAATGATAAGATAGCTTCGGAAGAGCTGGGCTATACATACAAACATACAAGAAAGAGAATTTAACAAATTCTGGACCTCAAAGAGATGAATAACAAAAACAAAAGAATGAAGAGCATTTATTCCGGCAAGGGGAATCACACTGAGTAATAAAGAGTCAGAAGTTAGGTGAGGTCGTAGTATGTCCCAAACAAATCAAAAACTTGAGCTGAAAGATTCATATTCTCTAATGTTTCTCTTAGGACAGCATCTTAGAATTCTTCTATGAACACCAAGTTGGTTCACAAATTGTTGACTTTGTAGCATGCAAGATCCCTTAAAGGCAAAATATTAGAATAATATTCGAAATAAGGATAAAATTATATTCAATGAAACCTAATGAGGTTGAACAACACAACAGCAGAACCTTTCTTCTAGGTGAAAATGGTGTTAAGTCAGGAACCGAACATAAGACTCCTCAATCGCAGGAGTGTTAACCACTACACCATCCGTTCACCTGCTACAGGCCTAACCCCGAAAATGGAGTTCAGTTGTGGAAGGTGCTGTAGTGGTTAACATCCCAGCTATCAAAACAAGAGTCCTGGGTTAAATTCCTGGCTTGTCGACATTTTTACTTGGCTGAAAGTTATCACATACCTTCTCCAAGTGTAGGTGCACAGAAGAAATATATGCATAACACCACATTAGTTTTCTCATTACATTGAAAAGAACATTTCAAAAAAATTATTCATTACATCCTCATTTCAGTCCTTAGCATAAACATTCAATATGAGCCTAATTATCGCACCGCAATATTTTGAGCCCTAAAACTAAGTTAAAACACTGCTTTAAAACTATGATGTCCTTTCATTAGTTTTGTAAAATAATGTTCTTAAAAAGAACTTTAATTTCAGATGTACACTATTTCATAAAAGTTCTTAATTGGTGAAATAAAATTTATTTTCCTTAATTTATACGATGTTTAAATAACTAAAATTCTGGGGATATTCCCATTTTATAGTGAAAAGTATATGTGGTCATACTATCCAAGTTTTATAATTAAATCATCATATTGCCGTGTGACAGTCATCATTGGTGCTGTTACAAAACAATAGAGGAAACATTGTACGTGCAGTGAAGCATCAAAATTGAATTAGACAGTAAATAGAAAAATAAAGGGGTACAACATCTACTTTACACTATAATTGTAAATACTACCAACATCTAATCTCGAAAAACAATACAATATTAACTACTAACTGAATGAACTTGGCATTGTCCGGAAGCATGAATTATCATAACGACCCCCCAAAAATATGTATTTGACCCTCATATAGTTAATTTTACATTATTTTTACACATCAGTCCCGACCCACCTCACTCCTAGTAGTATTTCACTTACATGGTCTGAACATCAATGGATTGGACACTAATGTCAGTTGCTTTAAATATATTTTACACACCACATCCTTCCCAACCCCACGTCAAGGAGTGTCATGAACACCATGTGTATAGACCTTAGACATATCGGCATCAGGAATATGAATATTCATCTAAGAATCCCTGAAAACTGTGGATTCTGCACGAATATTGGTTGTTTTCTATTGTTTTTACTTGTCTCGCCTTTTTCACCTCACCTTAAAGGGTACTGTGCCCCCATGTGCTCTGGAATGAAACAACAACATTGGTAGTATATTTAGAAATCTTGAAAACCATAAATCTAACATAATCGGTCCTTTGCCGTTATTACTTTTTTATATATGTAGTATATAGAATATACTAGGGGTGTATGGGGGCTGATCATGAACTTATGTGTCATCGAAAATGATTTGTGTGTTTTGGAGGCCTCGAAAACCAAGGTCTCAACACCAATATCAGTCATTATTGATTATTTTGACATTTCATTCCCTTCCCACCCCACTTCAAGGGGTGTATTTTCCCTTCTGAAAGGTGATCAAGGACTTAAGCAACATTGGGAATGTCCATATTAGTTTCAGCAGCCCCAAAAATGATATATTCCACACAATTATTGGTCATTTTCCGTAATTTTACTCGTCACCCTATTACCACCCCTACACACAAAATGGTGAGTGTGTACTATATCCACCATGTGTACAGATTGTGGACATGTGCACCATGCAAGGTATCACTATTCATCTCAGCGGCTACAACAACTTTGGTGTCAAAACTAACACTGAGGTTTTTCATTACTTTTAATAACAATCTGAGGGGTGATAAGGGTTCATTTTTACACATGGGGACTAATTGTGGACCTAAGCAGCAGTAGGTGTGACACGAATTCTCTCAGCGGCCCTCAAAATAATGTTTTCAATATTAATATTGGTAGGTTTTGATGACTTTTCATGTCGCCCCCTTCCCACACCTCCCATAAGTCTTACCCCCACAGCTTTCTTTGCCGTATAGTCAATTATCTGTATACCAAGTTGAAATTGTTCCAGGTATTTCAGAGTTATGATGGGCTATACATACAAACATACATACATATTTATACATATAGAGAAGGGGGGAAGGAGGATCTATATCTAGAACTTGAAGTAGGGAGGGTTACTTTAAATACTAGATACATATGATATTAGTTGTCATGATCCCAGTTTTACAGACTATTCAATGTAGATAAACACAACTACTATTCACAGATGCAATGCTTAATACATAAAAATATTACATTACACAATTTTCTTATATAGCACAATTTCAACATTATTTTGGTGTCATAATCAAACTTCCAAAATTTGTGCAATGTAATGTTTTTATGTATTAAACATTGCATCTATGATTAGTGGTCTTGTTTATCTACGTTGAATTAACTCTCTTAAATATATATATATATAACAGTCTGTTCTTTGATTCCTGATTTGCTTAAGAGGTTGATGATTTTGTCTACAGTTGCCACTATCTTCAGACAAGTGCAAGTCCATTCAAACATGCTTCACGTTCCAAATCTCAAAACTTTAACAAGACTGTAATGAAACTGGATTTCATTTAATTTAATGTTACTACTGATGAACCACATGTATGATCCAATGTATTTGGTTGCTATATAAGTGATAGAATTGTATATTGTGCAATTTTGAAAAGAATGACTATAATAGTTATTTTTTTAGCATGTTTTGTTTGGTCTAATAAGTGAATGTGATACTGACATTATAGGATATGTATGTTACTGTTGAATTTAGTTAGAATTTGTATTGTGGGTTTAGTTAGCCTTGATGAAGAGGTCAGCATAACCTCTAAACACTGGCAAAAATCAATGATAAATAAGTAGAACAACTCTTCATTTATTACATTTATTCATGAGAGGATTCTCTCTGTACTTCTCCCTGCAAATGATTGTCTAATTATTAAAACACATAGTAGTTGTTAGAAGAAGTTCTTTAGAATACACCAATTATTAAAGATTTCCTAAATTTATCAAAGGCGTTTGATAAAGTGAACCATGGAATATTAGACAAATTACATAAATAAATAATAAATTTATTATCAAAAAAGCCATTTCACACTGCTTATGACCATGTGGAAGACAAACTAATTTACTCTAGACGCAAGCAAGGGCCATCAATTCTGATCAAGGGCCCTAAGGAAGAGGTGGATTTAACATTTCACCACACTCCTAAGATAAGAATAAAAATAGTTTGGTACATGTTATAATAACAGAATACTAACAAATTTGTATTTAATAAAACAAACATTTTTCACAAGTACGCATTGTTATCAAACTGTACATTGTTATGGAATTAGGGATAATGCTCATAAATTAATGCCAATTTATTTAACTAACAGATATCAAAGGGTAAAAACAAACTATGTTTTACGTGACTTCTGACAATTAAAAACAGGGGTACTACAAGGAACCATACTTGGCCCAATTCTCTTTATTTATGTGAATGATTTCCCAGGAAAATAACTAGGATGAGGCACCTCCTGAAATGAATATTTTATCAGAGCACATAGCATCATGGCTAGTAGATAAAAAGCTAACCCTAAACACAGAGAAATCTGCTTATATAAGTTTTGGTAACTATAGCAATAGTTTGGCACAGTACTGTGATATTAAAATAAAAAGTTAAAAAACTCAATAGGGTTAAAAAAGACAAATATCTAGAAGTATACCTAGATCAAAAACTAAAATGGGATTTACATATTAAATAAATTATTAATAAACCAAAGCACCTTATTTTTGTACTAGGAAAGTTGTCAAAAATCATGCAAACAAAAGCACTTATGCTTATTTATGTTGCTATCTTTCATAGTTTGATATTGTGCGGAGTCATTGCTTGGGGAGGTACATATGGTAATGACCTAACAAATTGTTCAAAACAAGTAAAAAAAAAGATTCATAATTGATAACTATCCATTAAACCTTGAGCAACTATTTGCATATAATGCTTTGTCACACCATTTCCGTGAGCTCAAAAATGATGATGAAAAAATTTACAAGTGTAACTAGAAACAAGAGCATCTTATTGCCAATAGCAAAAAAAGATTGTAATTAGCAAAAATAGCTCTTTTGTGTCTATAAAGCACTTCAATCTACTACCAAATATTATTAAAAACATTATTAATGTTAATAGAATTTATTCAATGTTAAGAAAAAGTTAATATTTTGTTTAATCTATTCTTTAATTTTTAAGGTCTTAAGGGTCACAGTCTCTACTTAGAAATTTCACTCAAATTATGATCTATTTACTGTACTTTAGTTTTAAGATTCACCAATCCTATGCACAGGTAATGCCTCTATAGGAATTAATGCATTATGTTATACTTTATGTAAAACAAGTGTATTAATTTCATGGTCTACTAACTAAATAAAATAACAAAGTAAAGTTTGGGATCATCTAACTTCACCAATTCTTGTTTAATAAGACATGCTGTTAAAAATTGTACTTTGATTTTGAAACCAGAAAACACAAGTATTCCTGTTGATTCTGTACATGTTGATTTATCAAGTGCATTTGACTTGGTGAATATTGACCTTTTACTATATGAACTAAAATGTTATGGGTTCTGTGGTCCAAATTTGAAATGGTTTAAATAATTTTAATGGTAGAATGCAAAAAGTTAAAATCAATAATAATGAAATGAATGATCTGATCAATCTGATCAGAAATCAACCTGATGAAACTTCAGTTTTATCTGGAGTTGTTCAAAGTACACACCTTGGTTGAATCCTTTTTACTTCATATACTAATGAAGTATATCAAGTAATAAAACAGTCAGTATCCACTATTTGCTGATGATAGTAAACTTTTTGAAGAAGTTTGCAAATCTTACAACTGTTAATTGTTGCATCAAGACAAATGCAATCTAAGACTGGTGTCTGAAGAATGGTTACAGTTCACCACAAATAAACATTTTATTAGGTTTGGTAGAACACCTTTGTCTTCTCTTGAATATATACTTAACAATTATAAGCTTCCTCACATTGACCACATAAAGGAACTTGGGGTAATATTTGACTCAAACTTGACATTTTGTTTTTGTATTAGTCATATTAAGCATAAGGAAAATAACACTTAATTTTATTAAGAGATTTTCAAAAAAAAATTTATGATATGAAATCATCCAGAACCTAGTATTACTCCTACATCTTTCTGCTCTTAAACTACCGCTCAATTGTATGGCGTCCTATACTTGAGTCACATAAGTTAGCATAAAAAACATCAACATGGCTCCCTCATGCATATTACCATCTTCTACGAAATAAACACTCGAAACACATTTCTGCTTGGATAAAGGCTGTAATGTCATACGCCTCAGCAGATGTTATGTGAAGTTATAGCCCAGTAACTTCATTGATGTACTTCGTATGACACTAACAGCTATCAACTCAAGAAAAAATATTCAAGAGAATATGAATCGTATTTAAATATAAATAACAAATGTTGCCACTACATATCATATAAAAAAACAATGAAACTGTACTAATTATGACCATTTTGTTCAACGACCTTAAGATGGACTGTACACAATACTAATTGAGGTATTGAAACTAAGTGATCTGAAAAAAGTATCACAAAAATATTTAGTAGTACCTTACGGTAATATAATAATTGTAACTATGAAAACCCACTGATCTCATTCTCTAATGTTACTAATATCTGACCAAAATCTATTTTAAACTTAATATGACAAAGTACCATTAACACATACAAGTTCAATATTAAACAATTCATTAGGAAGCAATAGCACATTCGTCCCACAAACAAGTCACAGAAATAATCTCTCATGATCTGAGCATATTGGCATGCATGTGCATGAAAAGTGATGTTAAGGTTGGCGATATGTTTAAGTTTCACAAATATTCAGAATCACTGCCAACATAAATGTAAGGAACACAAAATTCTCCTTAAGGATTGAAGGAGAATGATTGCCTTGTCTACACTGTACCAACCTCAAACCAGTTAAACTGGAAGTAAATAATTAAATACAAAATTTACCATCAAAAAAGCAGTTACCAACCATGTATGATCACAAATACATATGGAGAGAATAATAAAGTGACTAACAGTTAATACCTTACCAGAAACAAAGTCCGTACCTTCCCATTCATGTTTTTTTTTTTTTTGGTTACATTCCTTCAATGCAGTTATCTGACTCCGAGTATAGAAAATGTTTAATAATTTATGAGCTTGAGAAATTAGTTAATCAGTATATTAGATATGCTGTTCATAGAATGGAATGGTATTCACTACACTGATCATAATTATAATTCCCTAAACGCTCTATTTAATATACCTAACTTGGACACTAGTTATCGATGCATTGACATTATTATTGCCTGAAAGATAATAAATAATATACTAAATTTCAGTGATTTGTTGTTCGAGTATTATTAGCCTGTACCCACTAGAATGGTATGAAATAACTCTTTTAAAATTACTACTAGCGATATTAATTGCCTACATTTAACACCTATAACAAAGTTATCAAGAATTCTGGTGACTGGCTAGATTTACAAGTACGATTTTTTGTAAATCTCTCAATGTTCAAATCAGAAAGTAGTAGATTTGAAAGATGAAGAGGCAAGCATGTGGGCAATTTAATTTCCAAAATTTGAAGCCATTTTATAAAGCATGTGAATAAGTTAAAATGCGTAATTCAGAATGTGTAATGAAGCAAAGATGTTATTAGAGAATCCTGAAGAAACGAGAGATATTGTTTTAAAATAGTAGTATGAGGAGAAATATTTTAAAGTCATTTTAATTGAGGACGATGATAATTGGTATGCAGAGCATGCAAAGGTAGACGAGTTAATTAAGTAGGATGGAGTGATTGTCCTTTGTTTTTCTTGTAATATGAACGATCCACACCCGGAAGAGATTGGTTAAGAATAATTAATTTTATAGTTCAAAGCACCCCATGAGCACAGAATAAGCCCTTCAGGTATAGCCATCTGGGTAGCATTCAACTATTTTGTCATTTGAGGAAGCAGCATTGGGGTTGATATCCCATTCATCGTAAATGTAATTGCTTGACATCACTTAAAAAGATACTTGAAAGGAAAGGTATGTTGGAGGCGATTTGAATGCAATTGTAGTAGTAAATAAAAGAGTTAGAGAATGACATAACAAGCTGAAGTTCAACTGGGAGAATGAGTAAAATGGTGTTATTTTCAAGGAAGAAGTTCTATTGTAATTTAATTGCACATTGAAGTTCTCAATAAATCAAATTAATAATAATTTAGTTCAGAAGTATAAGACGGAGAGAAAGAAAACAGAAAAAAGTTAATAGGATTCAAATTAAAAGTTATTACAGCGAAGGTTTTATTATTAGAAATTACACACTCATAATGTCAAGAAATTTATTTTCACATTTTTGGTTAACTCAAAATGCTTAAGAAATTTCTCAATTTGGTGGGGGCATTTGTAATAAATAACAATATAAAAACCAGTAATTTAGCACTCGAGCAGACACAGGCACAGCCGCTGGTTCAAGGGTCTGTCTAGGGGCACAAAAGGAAAATAATGGGGAAACTGGGGTACATGTTTCGGGCACTGCCGATGGGTCATAAAACATAGCTGGTCGCTGCGTTTCAAAGTAAGTTGAAGCAATTTTCGAGGAAAACAACATAAGAAAGTACAGTAACTGTGAGAAGCGATTCACCAGACGCTGTCAAAATGCAGAAGAAACAGGTAGTTGTGATATTACGTCTTAGAAATTCTGAAGGTTAGTTTCAAAGAGAAATAAGTGGATGGTAGGTGACAAGGAATCGAAGGACAGGAGCTGAGCTTTGTTCGGGGATGAATGCAGACTTGGGCAGAGACTGTCGCTAGAAGGTCACTTATTTAAGACGGTGGTGAGTGACACTAGACAGAATAGTGGAAAGGGAAGCGACTTCACAGGAGATGACATTTATGGAAAGATACCAGGGTTCGGAGTGGAATAGTGTTAGTATGAAGAACTTTGTTGTTGGCCAAAAGTAAAAATACACTGTAGAAAGTTAAACCAAGCAGAGAAGTCATGTGACACCATAATTGGCAGTAATTGGCTAGAGAGAATCGCCTACGCCAGAGGAGGAGGTGCTTGCTCACCTAATTTTTGGGCAGAGTAGGGATATGATTACTTAAGATGGGAGCAGAGACGCTCTGAGATGATGATGATGATGATAATAATGATAATAATAATAATAAAAATAATTATTATTATAGTAATAATTATATTAGTAGTAGTAGTAGTAATAATAATAATTATAGTAATAATTATAATAGTAATAATTATATTAGTAATAATTATAATAATAATAATTATTATTATTATTATTATTATAATAATAATAATTATTATTATTATAATAATAATTATTATTATTATTATTATAATTATTATTATTATTAGCGCATTCTATCAGCATTGAACAGTCAGTCATCGAGTCATTGAGTATTATATGCTTCATTCTGATGTTTTTATTTATAATTCTGTTATTCAGTCTGAACATACTAATTGTCATTTTTCTGACTATCATTCTGAGCGTTACAAACATTTTTGATATGAATTTGGTGCGATTATTCCGAGTATCATGCAGTTCGTCGTGAATGTTACGAACATCACTTAAAAATTTTAGTGACTTGATCAGATCGAATAGTTAATACGGTCAGCTAAGCAAATGACGAATAATTAGATCTTATGATAAATGGCAAATTGAAGTAAACGAAACCCATTAAGGCAGTTACATCTTCAAGTTGTGCTCGGAAATGGTTTTGATTGACGTCCTACATCCAATGCGGGGATCAACCTGGTGGGCACAGCAGACAAGTTGGGGAAGTCTGACTCGGACAGAAGCAAAGTGGCGCGAGGCGGTGGAAATGTCTACGCTCTTCAAAAGGTAATTACATAAAGGGTTGTGTTCGGTACCTTGCTCGCTCTACCATATATCAGAGAAACTTCATCAAGTGTGTGTGGTTGTAGGCCAAAGACGTTTGTAGCATGTGTATCTTTATCACTGTTATGTTGTAATGAAAGGTAAGGGCTTAAAACAATGGACAGTGTTTACCACAGCCTAATGAACTTTAATAAAAGGATCACAAGCTCAAATAGCATGCGCACGCACACGCGTGCGCACACACACATTAAGGTATTTTAAAAATGAAATAATTGCTCATAAAAACGTGCTAGGAGAAAACCAGTATAATAACACCGCTGCAGTCGTTAACTAATCGGAAAGAAAAGGAGTCAACACGGTGAAAAAGAAATAGGACAGGTCCGTCAAGAAGAATCCGAACCGCAAGGGTTCAAAGAAAACAATTGAGTTTTGTGAAAAGTACCAGTTTTACATGATGTATCCAAGTTCAGTCATATTTCTATTCATAAGCATAATGTCTCCTGAATCCAAATGAATATAAAAAACTATCACAGTAAAATACACACACTTGACAATCACAGGAAGCTAAAGAGATCTCAAGCAGTCTGAATATTGATGTAAT
The DNA here is from genome assembly GCA_002313205.1 of Laupala kohalensis. Taxonomy (NCBI): domain Eukaryota; kingdom Metazoa; phylum Arthropoda; class Insecta; order Orthoptera; family Trigonidiidae; genus Laupala; species Laupala kohalensis. Next base: position 158,708 of record NNCF01127584.1, on the reverse strand, counting down.
TTGAGCCAATTACACAACTCAGGGCCACCATACTATTTACTTAATGAGAAAACTGAAGGATGCTTATCAAGCAGCTAAGAATGGGTGGTTGAAGATACTTTGAATTTGATGACGGGTTATAACCACAACTTTGACGAGAGGTGGTCATAAGGGGTCCAAGTCCTCATCCTGAAGTCGTGACCTCCCAACACAAAAGAATACGAATCACTATGACAAAGTGACTTCCAATTTGTAGGAGTTAATTAAATATCTTTTTACTTTCTAATTACAGCGTGTAAGGGAAGTATTGTAATTGGTTGAAAAAAAAATTGAAATCTCGTCGGATCTTTGCAAATTGGCTCCTGGAGAGCCTATTTTCAAATTTTGGCGATGATGTCCAATGTTGTATGTGTGTGTATGTTAAGAATTTTGTTCCCCCGATAACTCGGGAACAAATTGATGTATTGAAACCTAACTTGAGATTTAACTTTGAATGCATTGGGAATAGAAGCCTATTTCTGGAAATCTCCTTCAGGGTGGTATTCATAGTCACATAAACGCTTGCCATATAAGAAATGATACATGAAGAGATGATTATTCATCCAGAGAACAACATAGAATGTAAGGACAATGCAGAATAATACAATGGAAATAATATAAAAAGAGCTTCCTATTTTTTTCATCTTCTGATGCATTGTTTGCAACTCAATAAACTGGAATAGGAGAAAGATTATTTCTTGAATCAGTTGAGTAAAACCACTTTTTTGTCCCTAATTTCAGCATCTACCCCATTCCTTTTCTCGTGTGAAATTTGCACCTGAATATCCTAACCCTGGTAATCAGCCTAGAAATGCATCTTGGATAGAAATCATTCCAAGAGAAATGGACAAAGATAAAATTTTACAAGCTCTTGAGAAGATAGCAAAGTTAAACAAAATTCTTAGGAAGAATAGTATACAAAAACATATAAAGGAAGGGAGGGCATAAAAGAATATTATAGATTTAGGTGATTCAAAACTTAACACTACTATTATTATTAACAGAAATATTACTCTGGAAAATAAAAATTCATATCCTCAAGAAGTACTAAAAAGCAGATATTGTGCACACACCATGTCAAAAATTACTAATACAACCACACAATTTTATTTTATACTTTATTTTTGTTTTTTTGGAAGCATTCAAGGTTTAGCAAAACAACACTGCCAGAACCATAACCTACAAATGCAATCTACAAGAGTAAAAGCAATAAGACGGACAGTTGAAACAGCTCATCAATTGATTTTCGGTCCGTATTAGACAAATCTGTAATTATTAAGAGGATATGATGAACCGTTTTGCAACCATGAATACCGTACGTAAATCATTGCTTGTTTGACACCCGGAGAACGAAACAGTAACATATATGAATATGGCAACCAACGATCAGTGATTGGTAAATGAGAAATTGAACTAAAGCTCAATCTATGCTAGTTTGGGGCAACTATGAATACAAAACCATTAATCAATTGGGGATACATTCAGTGATTCAAATAAACAAGTGATTATTTGTGACTATAAGTACCGCCCTCAGACATCATTTACACACAGCACTCCACTCCCGGTTTCTTAATACTCAAAATTTTGAAAATATGTGTAGAAGCACTTTGATTGGTCAGTTAATTCCGCATACATATTGCTAAACCGCATTCCTGCATGTTGCACCGTTTTCGAGATAGTGAAAATTTATTATGCAAAAATCTTGGTGATGCAGTTTTCGAATCTGCCAATAAGGTTCTTGCAAAGAGTTTCATGTGGAAGATAATGCATGCTGTCTATACTTGAATGTGTTATGATTTTTAGGAGTGTTATGTAGGATGATTAGTGCAATGTGTTATTTTTATGAAATGTTATTTGAAAGTTGAGTGGGGCACACTCCAAATTATTTTACCTTTGGCGAGTTAATGGTACTGCAAAAGGGAAGAATTATGCTTACATAAATCTGAATGTTAAGTATACTTTTACGAAGTTAAAACCACAAACCAAAACTAGAACAAAAGACTCAGTGTGTACTTTCCTCATTTGATAGAAAGTGTTAGAGAGAAAGGTTTCACCTTATTGCTATAGGTATGACTTTAAAGAGTATTCAACACATGCACAAAGGCAACCAATACATCCAGGAACAAAACTGGAAGCCGAGACATGCAAAACAAACTCACTAACCCGTAGGAGTCCCTTCCTTCTTGCCCTTCTCCCCTTTGGCATGGGTTACTTCAGTCATAAAGATTTCAGCAACATCAACAGAAGGCACTAAGTCACTACTGTCATCATTGGGCACAGACTCATATGCACATTTCCCAATTTCCTCAGCTTTAACATGATGAGATGCAGCAGCGTCTACTTTTGCACCACCACCTTTAACACTACTACCAGTAGATGCATTAACAACAAGAGGAGTATCTTTCATCACACGTGTACCTGAAGGCAGCAAGGCAACAGATGTAGACGACTGAAGGGCATCTGTTGAGGCTCTTGGACCAGGCAAATTCTGACAGCTCCCAGAAGTAACATTTACATCACTGGAGGAAGTAACATTTACATCACTGGAGGAGCCAACATTTACATGCCTATGACGAATTTGAGAAATTGGAGAAGAAATTGCGGGCAGAGATGATTGAACCACCAAGGTTGTAGAGTTCACATTCGGAAAGATCTTTCCAACATTATTTCCTTCTGAAGAACTCCGACCAAATACCTGATTAACAGGTTTAGGCTGGAAAAGAAGACAAAAAATTGTGAGAATGGCTCACCTTTGAAACACAAATAACTTGACCACATTAAAAAATATACCCAAGCCTGAATGACACCTCTGCACCTACCAACACACCCACTACCAGTAAGAAGATGAATAAAGATACAATTTTCAGACTTACAAAATCCTTCACAAGAAAAAATAATGTTGCATAGACACATCTCACCAGTCATCTTCTATTTTAACCTTAACACACAATTTTAGCAAAAATATTGCACCAAGTATTTTAAAAAGCTAACCACAATCTACAAGTTACAAAGTAAATAGCCAAACTCTAAAGTAAGAGGAATTTTGTAAATATTAAGGTGTTTTTGCACTGATGGCTTGTGAATTATTGGCCATGGAGTTTACACCTACCAAGGAAGGGGAGTATAGAAAATTTAAGGTAAATAATAATTTTATTGGATCATTTCACAGTAAAATCTTAATTCTTCAGTTGCTATAACGTTTACAGAGTACATCAAGTTTTCCAACCTTTCTTTTGAAGGAGGGGCTTCCCTTCATGGGTACTGTGTGGGGAAACACCACTAATGTTAGGGTTCCAGTTTGGTTTATGGACTAAAACCTAAATATCCTTTCATTAAGGGTACAATGTTCTCTCCGTGGGAGATATCCCTAACTCTACAGCCCCCCACCCCCCACCCTCCTCACTCGATTTCTGGTGAGCTTTATAGCCCATAATTTGCTCCGCTGCACAATGTGGCTGACATCAGGTGGAGATGAGCAGAAGTAATGCCTGCAGGAGCTTTTCAGAGCCGACTCATTTTATCAGTTCCACGTTGCCTACTGATCACTGGTTTTCTGCAACTGAGGAGCAGTCTGGGAGTGTCACTAGCAGGTACTAGAGCACTATAAGCCTTAGCAGGCACTAGTAGGGTTCACACTGCTGGCATGTTAGGTTAAAAATGACCTCTCTGAAGTATTGTCCTGTTCCCAACTGCAGGAGTGTGCTTTATTTTGCTAAGGATTTATATGTCCCAACACAAGGAAAGCTGTTTTCAAGATTAGCTGATGCATTACAGGCACAATGAACATCAATGTTCAACGTTTTAAGAGGAGAGCCAAATCATCACTTGCCTACGGGATTTGGTTCAACTCAAGATAAATGAATAAACCTTTTAATTTTTGTTAAGAAAGACTTCATGTTAACAGTTTTTAAAAATTTTGATCATCAAAATCCAGAATGCTTGCATCATTTGGTAAACAACAGGATACTGTCAGTTTCTCACTAAACATTCATGGGACCTTTCTTTACATACATAAAAAGACCATTAAAATAGCTTTTTGTTTACTCATTGCCATGAAAAACAACAGTTGTGATAAGAACCAAATTAGTGAGTTCTGTACTGCAACGAAAATTCACAATCAGGCTACCAAAAATAGTTTTTTTAACTTTTATAGTAAAACCCTAAACAAAAATCAGTTTTATTGATTATCTACATTCATAAAAAATTCTGCAGTTCGACTGCCATTGTGCCCACTCCACTACACAGACTGAGACAAAAGGAGAAAAAAAAAGTATATTATTTTGACTTACTTATTTTTTTATCAATTTTTAGCAACAGATGACGTTTTCAGCATCTGAACTGTCCTCCTCACAGGTTTCTGTATTGTTGATATCCATGGCTGCTTAGCGTACACTTAAGCCTCTGCCACACAGGACGCAGTCTAGGCTGTCGTGGCAGTCAGTGATATGGCTACATCACACACAGCACGATATCCGAGTGAGTGATCAAGTGTTGGGAAAGCTTTCCGCAGAGCAAGTTCGCAGTAGTGTTTTGCACAGATAACCGTGTTTTGCAGGTTTTTCTTGGAAAATTAGTAGTTCTGATGAGGAGCAACTCTTGATTCCTTTAGCACTAGTGTACCAGAAAAAATTGACTACATTGGGCACACCCGATTAATGATCAAAGTGAAGTCACATAGCCTATGCAAGCACTGCCACCAATCGAAGATCAACCAATGCTGCAATCCAAGTCCGCGAATATTTTGCTGATTATTTCACCATAATTTCAATAGGGTATTGTTTATAATACTTTTTGGGGTATCTTATAATACATAATAACTACCTAATAAAATCATTCTGTGAAATAAAATAGTAATACCTGAAATAATACTGTGAAATAAAAACATTTGTTCTTACTAGTAATGATCAGCTCTTCTGCAATCATGATCCATGTTTCTGCCTTTTTTTTATCACCTTTTCTGCAAAACTGGTGAGAAGTGTTGTACAAATACGCATACTTCCTCACTTTTTCTATCAACAGTTCAGTTTCTTCTCCCATCTTGAACAAACCTCTCAATGAACTGATGTAGACTGCCTGGATCACGCGATAATTTTGTGAATTTGTCAACCGTACTGCCTGCCGCCGCAATCAAGGATGTGTCGCTGTGACAGAACACCTTATCTGCGACTGGGACGATGCAATGTTGCATCATACAAACGGATATCAGACTGTGTCCCGTGTGGCAAAGGCTTTAGACATGTACACACAGTTAACACCTTGTAGAACAAAATCAGACAGAGCAAGGCCAGTGCCGAAAAGCCCCAGACACAGCGCAACAGTACTGTTCTCATGCGGTAACCCAGCGGCATGAATAATGCCTTCATTGTAGTGTAGCAATCTGAATGACTTCTATTTTAGTGTTGCACATCCCTGCTGAAGCATGTGATTCCTTAATTTTGAATTTGCTACACAATGCTGACCAGCAGTGAATCGGAAAAAATGTCATCAGTTACTTCAAAGCAATTAGTGGGACAGTGTAGTACTTATGTTACAAGATAACATGTACAAACAATAAGTACTTTGTTTCATTTTAATGACAATGTGACCTAACCTACAAATTTAAATATCATTCTTTCTTTTTATTACTGGAATGAGAAGATTTGTCATATATCAGAACTTGAAGAGAGAAGTATTAGCCCATAAAAACATTGAAACCTAAACACTGAGAGGTAGCAGCCTGAGTGACGAAAACCAACGGCAGGACAAAGCTATTCTTCACTGAAAGATGAAGTGAATATTTCAAGCATGAAGTTTCAAGCAAGAACGTAATCTGAATTTATTTCAACAATGTGATTTATCCAACTGTCCCTTTCCATTATAATAAAATTCTTGACTTTGTGTTAAGTGAAATCCTCTCCCCAATCCACATTTGAGTTTTAGTAGTGAAGTAGGATTTCACAGTTTTTAGCATATGAAATTCATTTTTACAGGGTATAAGTAGAACAGAATTTTCTCATTTAGGCAGTCATACTACAAGCATTAATTCAATTTTTGGCAGGATTATCAGCTTCCTTCAAAAGCAAAATTCTCCTATTTCTGTGTAAACTGATACTAATAGGGATTCACGAAAGAATATTTGTATCAAGATCCCAAACTTCTTGCAAGCAATGCTGCGGGTACTCAGCTAGTAAATAAATGAACCAGAACAAGAATCCACAAAATCTGCACTTAAAATTTTACCAATTGATAATGTTTACAGGATCTTTCCCTCATCTTCAGCTGATAATAAATAGCACTTGCTGAAATTATACTTCATTACAGTCTAAAAACACCAGCTAGGTCAGCAATAAACCTGAAGTAGTTAATTAACTGTGACAACGAAAACTACCAAATGTAACAATAAATAAAATTCAATAGATTGTAATGAAGTTGCATGGAAAAAGCACAATTTAATACGATTTACTATATTCTGAAGACTTTATTGTGTGAAATTAGTTATAAGTATCACAATCAGATGATTTCAACTTCATTGGTTCAATCTACTTTTATTCAATAAATGAATTCTGAATCAATTGCTCATAAAAATCATGGTATGAAATTTAATAATAAATAATAATAGATTAAATTATGTTCATAGATATGTCTTATTTAGTATGAACCTCTCAGTCAAGAGCATACTTTCAGAGGACCTTAGCCCTGCCTTCAGCAACTTATAACTAGGTCTCCATTACTCAGAAAGAAGTTACATTAATAAAGAAGTGCAAAAAACATAATTTTATTAAATTTATGAAATTACGACTGCTTCACAGAGTGGAATTCCTCAAGAATATCATGTATGCAATATTGTAAAGAAAAAATTATCTAAAGAAATGGAATGAAACGTGCGGAGAGAGTTGTTTTATGAACATATGACTATTGGTCCCAAACAATACTTCCATGCAAATGTGGTAAAACATTGCTGACGTAATATACCCTGCATATTGCCTCAACAAAACTTTGCCAAAGTGTAAAGACGTACTGCTCCTTTGCGAAGTTGATCAGGTGCATATTTCTCCAGAATTTGGCGAGCTACTTTGTACGTTTCTTTATCCATTACTTCTTCTAAAAGCTGCTTCTTCTGCTTTTGGATATCTAACAATTTTACTTGGTTCCTGGATATCTTACGCCGATACCACCAGGAAATAACTCTTTTCAGAAACACAATTCTGAAATAAAAACAAACAAAAAATATAAAAGTAAGAACAACCCTACCAGACTTTCTGAAACTAAACAAGGTATGATGTTCATTTCAAAAGCAAGGGCCGGTCAGTCATAAATATTGATTGGCAACACTGATGAATTTGTGGATGGGCATAATGTTAAAATGACTTATTTGGCATGTATCTGCCACATTGTCATCTGTTGATTGTTGTTTCTCTTTGTATGACAGTGTTTTACAATGAGAGGGGTAATATAAAATCCCGCCAGATGTGATGTCCTATCAGTGTTAAGAGATCATAATGCTGCTGAAATTCACCCTCAGTTATGTGAAACACATGGGGAAGGGAAAGTGAGCCAAAGGTGTAGTGAATTTAGGGAAGGACTTTTGCATTCACTCACCCCAAGGAGATTGTCAGTCTGGTCTGCAAGCCTGTCACTCCTCTCTTCATTATGAACATTGAAACAGCTTTCCCTCAATTCACAACACCATTGCCTACCTTTCCCTTTCCCACCATGTGTTCCATACAGCTGAGGTTGAATTTCAGCAGCATTATGACCTCTTGCGTCTAAAAATCTAATCATAGGACTTCACATCTGGTGGGATTTCATATTACCCCTCTCATTATAAAACACTGTCATGAAAAGGAAAACAACAATCAACAGATGACAAAGTGACAGATACATGCCAAATAAGTCAGTTTAACATTATGCCCATCCACAAATTCATCAGTGTTGCCAATCATTATATACGACTGACCAGCCCTTACTTTTGAAACTAGCCTCATACTATAAAAAACTTTGTTTCAATCAGTTATGCCAAACAAATATAGAAGATTTAAATGAGAGCTACTGATACAATCATTATACAAATATAATAATTAAATCTTGGTGAAATGCAAAAATTAATTCTCTTCATTAATTTTCTTATGTACCATACCCAATTCCACTGCAAGAATTGTTGTTTTCTTTTTACATGAATTGCATTTCTCCTTCTCTTGTGCAGTGTCTCAATGTGTGCAGTGCAGCTGATTAATTTTAACAAATTATCTCACTTAACTTGCCACAATGGAGTAGCAATTAATAGCAATTACAATCAGCAAACTCCAAGTTTTATGCCATAAACAATTTGAAGTAAAATAAACCTTTCATTCAATGGAATAGTTTTTCTCTCATCAAATGTAAAAAATAACAATATCCTATAATTCTACAATACAGCACAATAATTCACCTAAGGGTCATTCCATGTTGAATAAGAGGGGTTGGATAGGAAATTCCCAGAAGATTTCTATCAATATACACATGCTACAAGTCTAAATTTAAAAATAGTCACTTTCATTCAAAAATCCATTTCTAAACTCTTTTTTTTTTGACTTCATACTTTGCACACTTTTGGTCAAAATGTGAAGAATTTTGACTCATTTCTTTTCAACTGACCCTTTTGAAGAATAATAATGAACACAACTTACATCACAGGAAAGAGCAGCAATGGTACAACATATAGTAATTGGTCATACAAGGATGCTGGGAAGAAAACAAAATAGAAAAACACTGCAACCATCACGTAGGTTCCCACGCTGAACAACAACAGATGGCCAACAATTCTCTTATGCTGTCTTTCTGTTTGACGTCCATATGATTCAATTGATTGAAGTTCCTAAAAATGAAATGAAGTATCCATCAAGTAGAATTAATGAACAATTTTATACATAGTCAGGAACATGAAATATTGCTACTAACAATCAAAAAATTTCGAACAATAAAAGTTACATGAAATATTTTTTGTATAGAAAACTGCAAATACAATCTTACAAATTAATAATATGGTTTAAACTCAGACTTAGGTGGGATTAATATTAAAACAAAACACTTTTTATATTCTCCAACACAGTAGCAGACTTAACACTGTATAATTGCACTATCTAGGGTAAATAAAACACTAACTATCCTTCCCTTAATACATTATATTCTGCTGGATTTGCATGTTTCTTATTCCTTCAGGTAACGGAGATACTGTAAGGAGTATATAACATACAAAATTATTTTAAGATAAAAATAAGCATCCTTTATTATTGACAACTTTTGGTCAAGTGAAAATAGTGATGAGCCGGGAATCAAACCCGGGACTCCTGCTTTGATTGCAGGGATGTTAACCACTATACCGCCCATTCACCTTCCATAACTGTACACCATTTCCACCCAGATCTATCCTTTAATATTGACAAACTGTCCATGAAAACTATGCACGATATAATAGCATTCGTTATTATAAGGTCCTATTGTAGTTTATTGATACCTTGATGCTTTTTCATTAACACAACAAGAAACTAAGCATGAGAAAAAATTAAATTCACTTCACAACCCCACTTCTTGATCCATGAAACTTCCCAATTTTGCTCAGAATACAGACAAACAACAAAACACTTACCGATTCAAGAGTTTCAAGAATTTCAAGGGTGCTCTTCTTTCTCTATAAAGCAAAACAAAACAATGTATTAATATTCATGCATTCTTTCATCAAAGAAATAAACAACCAAAAGAGGAAACAAGTATACAGCTCCTTATCATATATTTCCCTCAATTCCAATATGATACCAAGGGTATCAAATCTCATTAGGGGTACCCACCAGGGATAGCAGGATACATAGTCTATATTGAAGTTTATTAACCAATAGATATACAAAATAATATACAAAATAATATATATCTATCCACTAGAGGTAATGAAACCTGTGTGTGGACGGTTACAAAGAAAAATCTTAATAACTATAAGAACTTTAATAATTAATAATAATTAATAATTAACATTTCATTTTAAGACTGAAAACCATAAAAGCCATAGTAGAGTTGATAATAAGAAATATGGATAGAAGGTACTGAGAGATTTTATTAAGAGATTAAATGACTCTTAATTTTGCTATCCTCGATAGTCATAAGCCAATTCTTTATCTCCTTGTTGTTCAATGTTTCATTATCAGAAAAATTTTTTGCAGATTTACTTACATAGTAATTCCAGGATTTTATAGCAACATAGTAGCTCGATCTCTTATATAACTCTAAGTTTGTTTTTGGTTTGTTATTGGTTTACTACAATATTCCTTATATGCAAAAAGTCAAGTCAAAGAATAATAAATCGTGAATTTAGTGTTATTTCAATTCTTATGATTTTTAAACACTATACTCAGAATAATCTATAGTTCGATAATAATTTGTACATGTAAATTTTTTGTGTTAAATTACAAACATATTGACATTCTATTAGTATTATAACTCGTAGCTAACTTTTCATCTCATCTAGGAATTTTTGCTGAAATTTTTGAATCTGCCTCTGCCTTAGGGCCCTTGATCGGAATTGATGGGATGGTCCCTTGCTTGCTTCCAGAGAGTAAATTAGTTTATTGTCCTCCACGTGGTCATACACAGTTTGTCCTGTTTTTTGACAATAAATTTATTATTATTATTAAAAAATTCATCAAGAATAATGAAATATATTAAACAACATTAAATATTTATTTGTCATATTGAAGGTTTTTAATATACTTAATTATTCTAGATTGAAAGTGGACAGTATGACGAATTCATCAAAGAAATTTTTAATTCTGTTCAGTGACATCAAATAAATTCAACAAATTCATATCAGGAATGACCAATATTAACAAGAAATGAAACATTCTCAACACTGAAAAACATTTACAACCAAAACATAACAATACCAGGTGTAAAAGTCTAGTAACAGCAATCCTCAAGTAGTATGAAGTGAATTCAAAGATCAAGTCAAAGAAATCCCTCTAACCCTAATACTTCACAGTGGAGTTGGTTATAGCACAGAGACAATCATCTTGTCACTAATAATATATTTTGAAAGATAGTTTCCAAAATTCAACATGAGTGACTTGCTTAATGTTACCGATTTACATTCTGTAGACCGGTTTTCTTTAGCCCACCATCAGAAAAAAAAATGAATCGTCCAAGGAAACAATTTTCCACACTAATCCAGGTTCAGGAAAGTATTGCATCCTTCCCTTTTATGCTGATCATATCATTTTCTCCTACACTATTACCAGAAATTTTGTTGGAAGTTGACGGTTGAACCTGACAACACTTTAAATATAGACATCGCAAACATAATTTGGCCCACAAATTTCTACTTGCGTCTTACTAGCACTTACTTGGGGTACTCATTTCATTAGGTTATGAAATACCTTCACTTAAATCCATCGAACTGGCTCAATTCTCATGGTCATTTGCACCTTCAGGAAGAATAAGAACTACATTCGCTGCTTCTCTGCCCCTATTTGAGCACTAACCTCATCTTGTTACCCCCTTCAAACCATTTTATAAGAAGCTCAGAATCGGCTCTTTATGGGACCATGATTTTTTATAAGTACTCAATATTAAGTACATCACACAAGACACTTCGCTTTCCTTTTTACTGCATAAAAGACTATAAAAATCCATTCATAAATATGAACTGATATGAAAAATAAAATTATTACTTGTTAGCTAGAGGAAGAAATTTTTACCCTAGCTGAAATCCCAGTCCTCGAGTAAAAGAAAAATGGGAAAGAAACTAGGTGTTAGTCCCATGTAAAGATTGTACAAGAGGAACACACAATAAAATACTTCATCTGCATAAAATTTTATCAATAGGTGCAAAGAACTTTACAAGACTATTAATGGGTTAGAATTAGTAAGATAATTAAAAAACAAGCTAAATACAAATGTTATCAAAATGACAATGTTTTTAAGAAGTTTAATCTCATTTTGCAACTTTTATGAAAAGTATTACCCATTTAATGTGGAAGAGTTCTCAAATTCAATGAGAAATGCATACTTCAGGAAAATAATAGCTTTTCAACAGAAATGCTGAAAGTTTGATTCAAAAATAAGAAAGTCTTTATATCTTCATTAGATTAGTTTACTAAAATATCGAGTATTATAAAACTAATTTTCTTTTCCTCTGCAGGTAAATACAAGAATACTTATGCTAAAATAAGATCTTTCACTCACTTAACTTAGATAATTCTTAGAATGTCCAGAGGTCATGAGAGGAAATTTCCAAATTAAAACATCAGCACATCATTAATGCAAAATTCTGCTGTTTCATGGATGGCATAAGAAATTGTGGTTGCACATACACATACAGACATTAGCACTTTAATTCCAATAAATTAAACTTCCAACAGACTAAAGAAATGATCTTTTAGAAATGAAAATTGAAATGACAGGGTAGTGGGTGAAAATTGTCCATACTTACTTTAAATCTGCTAATTATGGCACCCATTTTGTTCGCTCAGAACTGAATGTAACGTCCAAAATGTTGAATCTGGAGCTATTCCACAACTCCCGCGATATGTTTAAACACCCTTCATTTCCAAATTTTCGCAAATTCTCTTCCGACTGAAGGCATGCTTCAAGAAATTATAGCAACGTTCGGCGTTACAGACCAACAGGCTCAGGACAGGCTTCAACGAGAATAGAACCGTCGACTGACCGATGAGGAACCGACAGTAGATAGTATCGTCATGTATCGAACCAATTCATGTCGATCACAGAAATATAACTGACCCAGTTCCATTTCGCATAATTTGCTAAGTAACATATGATTCAAAAGAACACTGGGGCTTTGAATAAACATAAATGATTAAATTTCGCAGGAAGAGTACGCAGGGAGGTTTGAAAAATAAAACTTTTAACTTGTGTGCAAAACAATATGAACCGAAAAAAATGTTGGCAATGCTGTGAATTAATGTTAAATATTAAATCCATTTATTGTCAAAAAACAGTACAAACTGCGTATGACCACGTGGAGGAAAAAAAACTATTTACTCTCCGGAAGCAAGCAAGGGACCATCACATAAATTCCGATCAAGGGCCCTAAGGCAGAGGCGGATTCAAAAAAAATTCAGCAAAAAATCCTAGATAAGACAAAAAGTTAGTTGCGAGATATAATACTAATAGAATGTCAATATATTTAAGCAAAAAAATACAAGTACAAGTTATTATCGAACTATAGATTATTCTGAGTATAGTGTATAAAAATCATAAGAATTGAAATAACACTAAATTCACGATTTATTGTTACAATAAACACGCCCCTAGACAAAGCCTAGAGAACCTGTATGATAAATCCGCGTCTACCAGAAGGAAAAACGGAGAAATACACGGGCCAGGATGGGGCTACAGAATTTATGTACACAACCGTGCCAAAGTTGAGTACACATAAAACTAAATTAATATGAGCCATAAGACAACACAATCATGCAAGAAAATAGTTTTTGAAATTGTTATAAGTT
>NNCF01127584.1:87014-143994 GCA_002313205.1 Laupala kohalensis | reverse complement strand
AACATAGAATTGGGTATGTGGGTGGATATAATTGGAGGACATTGATTTGGATATATTGAGTTCGTTATTTTACCAACTTCTGAGAAGTAAGAATTAAACAAACTTGCGATGTCCTGAGGATTTGATACGATTTTGCCATCGTTTAGTAAAGAAACATTTTCTTCGCGATTTTCAGAAGTTGACGTGTAATTGTTAACAATATTCCACATGGATTTCATCCGGTTGTTCGATTTTAGTATATGCCTGTCGTTTTCCATAACTTTAGCTGCATAGACTACTTTTCAGAGAATAGTTTTATATTTACGAAAATAATTATGGAATTCGGGTGGTTGGTTATAGCGTTTTGAAAGATAATATAAACGGGGTTTGTTTTTTGAAGAAATTCTTATCACTTGGGTGATCCATCGATTGTATTTTTTTGTGTTAATTAACTTGCGTTTTATGGGAAAGCTTGTAACAATACTTCAGATAATTTACGTAATGTACCGGTTAGAACACCTGCAAGTTTTGAGCTGTAAATCAAAAAAGACCAGTTGCGAAATCACCAGTAGAAGCTTCTAGAAAGACGTTAAAGACGGTTGAGACAAATTACAATTTGACAGAAATGAAAGAAAATAAAACTTTTGATATCAAATAAATTTTTGTCAATTTTTAGAAGATAATCAAAAAGGTTTAATTTTTTTCCATCTTAATATAAGATCAATTTTAAAGCATTGGGATCAAATAAAGTTACTAATAGAAGATAGCATTCATAAATTACTTATTAATTCTTAGTGAAAACAATGTTAATAATGAAAGTATATTAAAAAAATATGAATTACAGGATTTCAACAAATTTTATGAGATAAGGAAAAACAAGAAAGATGGTTGTATATTAATATTTGTTAAAAACTGCCATAATTTTGTTATGTTATCATCTAAAAGTATTAATAGTGAATTACTAATAGGGGAAGTAAAGTTAGATAACAATCTTATTACTCAAGTCTGGGCAATTTATAAACCACCAGAAACAAAATTAATTTTTTTCATAGAAGAATTAAATAAATTAGTAAGTAAAACTTCAGAGAAAAATATAGTTTTAATAGGAGACACAAACATTAATACATTAAGTAAATATGAAACTTTAGGTTATTCAAAATATTTAAACATGTTAAACATGTAAGAATAATTTACACCAATGTGTAAATGATTATACAAGGGAGGAGATGAAGGAAAACAAACTGACACAAACGTGTAGACCATATAAGTATTAGAGGAAATTATAAAAATGTAAACCCATATATTTATAGATTTAAAATATATTATCATAATGCTACAGGCATGTCTATCAAATTCAAAAATTTAAAAATAAACCGAAGACAGGATATAAGGCAAAATAAAAATTATTATGTAAATAAAAAAAAATTCTAACTAAAAACCTAGATAGATTAGATTTAGAAGATCTTGAAAATAAAGAAGTGAGTGTAATTTATGAAGCTATTAGGGAAACTTTTGAAAAATCAAGCAGTGAATCAAATGGGATAATCCCCCAGGGGATTTACATCTAGTAAGTATGTATTTGGCAAACACAGGGCCCCAAGCTGAGTCTGGCATTACTTCCACTTACTTGTCCTTCCTTTCTCTTTCCTGACCTTCCTTGGTCACTTCTTGTTATTTTCGATCCTGATGCTATTAGGGCTAGTGTATTTCTCATTTTCTTCTTTCTTCTTCTTCTTTTTTTTAATGTTTTAAGTAAAGTATTGAAATATGTTGATAATTGAGTTTTGAGTTGTAATTCAGGAGGGTTTTTAGTGCGTATTGCTGAGTCATTCGGCGAGTCCCACACGCGGGGAGAGTCATGTTGGCTCTCCCTAGAGCGTAACTGCATTTTCCCTACCTGTAAAAGTTTTAAGGGCTCTAATGACCTCGATGTTGACAAGCCCTAAAGCCCCACAAACAAACAAAGAAATCAAATGGGATAACAAAAAGGAAAAATACCAATCTAAAACCATGGATGAATGATGAAATTAGGAAATTAATGTCAGAAAGGAGATGCAGTTTTCAAAAAATTGGAAAAATATATCCATAGTAAATCTAGATGCTAAAAATTTGCTTAGAATAGAATACAAATCATTAAGAAATGAAATCACAGCCCAAATTCCTAAACATAAAAAATTATATTTTCACAAACAATTTGAAAAAAATAAATCAAATGCAAAGAAAACATGGCAAACAATAAATGAATTGTTAGGAAGTAAGGGAAAAGAACCATTGGATAATATAATAATTGATAATTTAGGAAAAATAGATAATATTAACAATATAAGCAACAACTTTGTATACAATTTCAAAAACCAATTAGATTTAATAGCACATAAATATAATATAGAAACATTTAGGATTGATAAAAAAATTCAATAGTTAACTCCTTTTACTTGCCAGAAACAAATGAAAATGAACTTAGAAAAATTGAATCAAAGATGGATAACAAAAAGGCACCAGGTCTAGACAGCATAAGAATTGAACATATAAAAGAAAATGATATAATTTTAATTAAATTAATAACTAATATTATTAATAAAAGCATAAAACTAGGAAAATTTCCAATAGAATTTTAAAAAACCAATTATAAGACTGATACATAAAGGAGGTTCCTTCCTAAATTATAACAATTACAGAACGATCTCGATACTGAACTCCATAGGAAAAATATTTGAAAAATATATTTCACTTAAACTTACAAATTATGTAGATAAATTTAAAATTATAATTAATGAACAGTTTGCATACCAAAGTAACAAAAGTACAGAGAAGCTTTTAGAGAATTTTACAAATTTAATAAATAATAAATTAGATAAATGTGAACATATTTTAATGTTATCGATAGGCATGTCAAAAGCATATGATGTTATTGATCATGATAAATTAAGTGAAACATTAGAAAAAATAGGAATTAGAGGAAATTCTTTAAAATTATTTCAAAGTTATTTGAGTAACAGATCCTATAAAGTTAGTATAGATAATTCATATAGTGACAGGATCAAATTGGACAAAAGTTTTCCTCAAGGCAGTTATTTGGCTCCACTACTCTACATCATTTATGTGAATGATGTAAAGGAGTGTTTCAAAAAATGATAATTTTTTATTTATGCGGATGACAATATTATAATTTCCTTTAATAAAGATCAAAAAAGGCCCTACAAAAAATACAAAATAAATTTGAAAACTTTCAAAATTGGACACATGGAAAAGGTTTCACTGTAAATAAAAACAAAACCAAATTAATATATATCACCACCCCTCACACAAAAAGAACAAATGCAGAACTTACATTTCATAATAATAACTGTATTCATAAAAATTTCCAAAACTGTATTTGCACAGATAGAATAGAATTAATCTCAAATATTTAGGAGTAATTAAAGATAAAAATTTTATTTGGAAAGAGCACACCTTAAATATCACAAAAGAACTAAGAACTTGTCTATGGAGAATGTGGAATATAAAAACCATCACACCTAATTATATACTTAAAATTATTTATTATGCTTTATTTGATTCTGTTTTAAGATATGGAATTACCATCTGGGGTTCTACATCCAATGCAAGCATTAAAATTCCACAAAATTTACAAAAGCAACCACTCAAAAGTTTCAGTGGAAATAATTCCATTAGCAAAGACATAATGTATTTCAATTAAAAAATTCTAAACTTAAAGAACTTATATGAATTTAATTTATTAACAAAATATAGATTCAATTCAAATATTCTAGAAAAACATGATCATGAACACAAAACAAGGATAAAATATAATTTTAAAATCCCATATCACTTTAATAAATATGGAGAAAGAAAAGTAGAAATCATAATAACAAAACTAGTAAACAAATTACCAGACAACATAAAAGAATTAAATATAAAATATATATTTAAAAAGAAACTGAAAAATTAGTTGTTAGAATAAAAAGATAAAACATAATAATCATTTCACATTATGAAATAGAAAAAATCATCTAAATCTGAAGAAAAATAAAAATAGGTAAATATGTATTTAGAATCTAATCTTATATAAGCCCCTTTGTGTAACTCACTAACTCATCTAGTAATCAGAAGTATAAAGTACTTGCATTAGTCATACAAGCCTGAAATTTGGTTCATCTCGTAGCTGGAGAATGACAATGAATGTTAAAATTCCGAAAGTTAGACAATATCAATTTTTCAATACATTTTCGGTGATTTAATATTACGTAAATCACACGAACATTAGCTTGTGGATGTGCCATGAAAACTTGTCAAAGCCGCCTTGTATGTTTTGTTTACAAAAGTATTGTACGTCTAATGGCGCCGAACTGCAGAAGAATAGTATTGGGATGTTAATGAAAGGATAGTTCAAGTTTTTAAGGTTTTATAGACGTGTTAAAAGTGTGGTGTATATTATGAGTTTAATTGTTGTGTGTCTTTGTGCAAAGAATAAGTGACAAAAATCGTATATTTGAAAACTAATTTGAAACGGCATCAATGACTAGTTCCCAAACGTAATCGTAGTGAAATTTTATTCGCCGAAATATCATTTAATTGTTGATATGTCGTTTGCGTTTTTGTGAATGATTAGCTCAGGTACGAATTTGTATTATTATTTATATATCAAATATGCTTATAGTATACGTTGTCAAAGTGTGTTTTTAAATACATGAGATTCTTAGAAATGTATCATTTTCCTAGATATGTTTGATATAATTCGCATTGAATTAATTTGTGGTGTTGAGATTAAAATTCGTTTCATAATCTTAAAAAGTACAAAAACTAAGTTCATAGTAAAATAAAGTGTGTAATTATTTTATTAATATGTTCTTGTTGACCCAATGTACGCAATAGGCGATGGTAATTTGTATAGTTTCCTTGATTCAATACAAAAGTTTGTTTACGTTCGTAAAGAATGGAGTTTTAGACTACAAACCATAATTTTTACCATGTAAAAGAATGTTAGATTAATTATATATTAAAACATTGTTTCATGATCAATATCAAACGTATTTTTTAATTTTTCTAATAATTTTAACTATTTCGGAATCTCTTACAATACGTCCAACAATAGACCGTATTTAGATTTCACATTCTCAGTCTTGCAAAGACTCAGTAAATTTATCTTACTTTAAGTAATTGTATCTGTGGACATTTGAAACGGGATCGGAAGATAACATTGATAAGATGGAAAAGTAATCACAGTGAAGTTGTATTCGTTAAAATAGTTTTTATTCAACAATGTGTCGTATAAGTTTAGTGAATTATTAGTTAAGAAAGGTATTTGTATTTTATTTAACCTGCCAAGTATTAGTTTTTGAATACGTGAGATACCTATAATGAATGAATCATTTTCCTCGGCATGTTTGATATTACTTTAATTTTTTTTTGTAGTTTCATTCGTTTTGCGATCTTTAAAAGTGCAAAAACTAAGGTTGTAGTAATTTATAGTGTGTTTAATTTTCCAAGATGACATGGTCAAGCCAATTTATCGATGCAGCAGGTCGTGAAAATTTGAATCGATTCATTGATCCTTTTCAAATGTTTGTTTACGTTTTAAAAGAATAACGTTTTAAGACAAGAAACAATAATTTATACAATGTGAAAGTAGTTAGGTTATTTACATATTTCAGAACACTGTTTCATGAACAAATTAATACGTATTTATAAATTTTTCTAATCAAATTCTCTATTTCTGAATCTCTTACCGTACGTACAATACAATGGACCGTATTTTCATTTGGAATCTTATTGGGATTTTAATCAAAGGATAGTGCAATTTATTTAAGGTTTTATAGACGTGTTAAAAGTATTGTGAACTATATATGTATATTTGTTTGGTGTCTTTGTGCTAAAATAAATTGAGAAAAATCGGATTTTTTAGAACATATTTGAAACGGCATCTGAAGAATGACAATGACTAGTTCCCAAACGTAATCATCGTTAAGTCGTCGAAATAATATTTATTTATTAATGTGTCGTATGCGTTCTTCTGAATGATTTGTTCAGGTATGTATTTGTATTTTATTTACTCTGTCAAATCTTAGTTTTTGAATACGTGAAATACTTATAATGAATGAATAATTTTCCTTGACATGTTCCCCCCAGGGGACTTACATCTAGTAAGTACGTGTTTGGCGAACACGGGGCCCCGAGCTGAGTCTGGCATTACTTCCACTTACTTGTGCCATGCTCCTTCCTTTCTCTTTTCTGACCTCCCTTGGTCACCTCTTGTTCTTTTCGATCCCGACGCTATTAGGGCTAGGGTATCTTTCATTTTCCTCTTCCCCCAGGGGACTTACATCTAGTAAGTACGTGTTTGGCGAACACGGGGCCGCGAGCTGAGTGTGGCATTGCTCCCACTTACTTGTGCTATGCTCCTTCCTTTCTCTTTTCTGACCTCCCTTGGTCATCTCTTGTTCTTTTCGATCCCGACGCTATTAGGGCTAGGGTATCTTTCATTTTCCTCTTTCATCTTTTTTTTTTTAACGTTTTTAGTAAAGTCGTTTTTAGTAATGTTGGAATTTGTGTTTTGAGTTGTAATGCAGGAGGGTTTNTCGTTAAGTCGTCGAAATAATATTTATTTATTAATGTGTCGTATGCGTTCTTCTGAATGATTTGTTCAGGTATGTATTTGTATTTTATTTACTCTGTCAAATCTTAGTTTTTGAATACGTGAAATACTTATAATGAATGAATAATTTTCCTTGACATGTTTGATATTACTTTGAATTTTTTTTGTAGATTTGAGACTGAAATTCGTTTTACGATCTTTAAAAGTCCAAAAACTAAGATTATTGTAATTTATAGTGTTTTCATATTTTCCAATATAACGTGGTCGAACTAATTTTTCTATCAGACCGTGAAATTTGGAATCGATTCATTGATTCGTTTCACATGTTTGTTTACGTTTCAAAAGGTCTACGTTTTAGGCAAGAAATAGTAATTTCTACTATGTAAAAGTATGTTAGGTTATTTTTATATTTTGGAATAATGTTTTATGATCTAGAATATACGTATTTATAATTTTTCTAATTAAATACACTCTCTGAATTTTTTACAATACGTCCAACAATGGACCGTTGTTGCATTTTACGTTTTTAGCAAAGACATTCAACGAAGAACTGCGTGTATATTTTGCTTCAATTGTGTGATTTTTAAGGCTCCTTAGAATGCAAACTTTTTTGTTTGTTTCAACGTTTCTCGTGAAAAAGAAATTTTGTCAGTCATTTGTCTTTTATAGGTATAAGTTAGTTGCTTTACTCCTTGAAACTTCTGCATGCAGGTCGCCCATTTGTTTACTCCTTGAATATAGTTATCCATTAGCATTACGACACAAGAAATAATACATGGATATTCAATAAAATTATGTGTGTTTATCGAGAATTTTTATCGATTTATTCTTTCATTTCGTACAAATTATTTAAGTATTTAGTAACTAATTAACACAGAATGAATATATCTCTCGACTCGAAATTTTAAATATATATTTTTTGAAAGGTCATTGTTTTCTAGCCTCCACAAATTAAGATGCGTAGGATAAGTATAAGAAAAAGCTAAGCGTTTTTCATAAATTGATAATAATTAAACCAATGTTACCTAGTGCAGTGGCAATACACAAATTGTAAGCATAATTTATTTTATTAATATATACATTGGTAACGTTGGTATGCATGTACCAATAATTTAGAGAAATATAATTCAGAATGTTTACGACAAACAGATCTGCGGAATACATAAATTTCTTTGAAAATAATTCATCAAAGTAAATACTTATAATAAATCAGTTACTTTGTTGTAAATTCTTATTGCTATTAAACAGTGCCGCAAAACCGTATTTTCACGTTCGGTGAACCTTTTAAATCTAGCAATAAGGTTTTTTTCCCTTCTGGACGCCTTTTTTCTGAATGATTAGTTCAGGTACGTATTTGTATTATTATTTATATTGCATATATGCTAATTGTATACGTTGTCAAAGTGTATTTTCAAATTCGTGAGATTCTTAGAAATGTATCATTTTCCTAGACATGTTTGATATTGGTTTATTATTTTGTGTTGTGTAGATTAGGTGACAAAATAATCGCTTTGGATTATTTTGTGATGTTTGGATTAAAATTAATTTAATGATCTTAAAAAGTGCAAAAACAATGTTCATAGAAAATTAAGAGTGTTTTTATTTTATTAATATATTCTTGTTGAGCCAATTTAAGTACACAACGGGCGATGGTAAATTGAATAGATTCCTTGATTCAATACAAAAGCTTGTTTATGTTCGTAAAGAATGGAGTTTTAGGCTACAAACACAAATATTTACCATGTAAAAGAATGTTAGCTTAATTTTATACTTCAAAACAATGTTTCATGTTCTATATGAAACGTATTTTTTAATTTTTCTAATAATTTTTACTATTTTGGGGTCTCTTACAATACGTCCAACATTTACATTTCATATTCTATGCAAAGACTCTCAGCGAAAGACAGTGATTATATTTTGCTTTCTTTAAGTAATTGTATCTGTGGACATTTGAAACGGAATCTGAAAACATTTATAAGTTCGAAAAGTATTCACAATGATGTATTCGTTAAAATAGCTTTTATTCATTAATATGTCGTATAAGTTTAGTGAATGTATAGTTAATGTACGTATTTGTATTTTATTTACCCTGCCAAAAATTAGTTTTGAATACGCGAGATAGTTATAATGAATGAATCATTTTCTTTGACATGTTTGATATTACTTTTTTTTTTTTTTTAGTTTTGAGATTGAAATTCGTTTTATGATCTATAAAACTGAAATTTCTAAGGTCACAATAAATTATTTCGTGTTTTAATTTTTTCAATAAGATATGGACAAGCCAATTTATCGATGCAGCAGGTCGTGAAAATTTGAATCGATTCATTGATTTTTGCCAAATATATGTTTACGTTTTGAAAGAATAACGTTTTAGGCAAGAAACAATAATTTATACTATATAAAAGTATTTAGGTTATTTATATATTTCAGAACACTGTTTCATGATCAAATTAATACGTATTTATAAATTTTTCAAATCAAATTCTCTATTTTTGAATCTCTTACCATACGTCCAATACAACGTATTCGCTTCTCACGTTTATTGCAACGACATTCAGCGAAATACTGAGTATAATTTGGTCTAATTGTGTCGTTTTTAAGGCTCCTCAAGATACAAATTTTTAGTTCATGTTTCAACGTTTCTCGTGAAAAAGAAATTTTACCAGTAATCTGTCATTTATACGTATCACAATAAGTTAGTTATTTTACTCCTTGCAACTTCTGTATGCATGTGGCCCATTTGTTTACTCCTTGAATATAGTTAGCTAGTAGCGTTACGACTCAAGGAGTAATATATCGATATTCAATAAAATTATGTTGTGTTTATTGAGAATTTTTATCGACTTATTCTTTAATTAGTACATGCGTCTAAGTTTCTTTACTATTTAGTAACCAATATACAGAGAATGAATATATCACATGACTCGAAATTTCGCATTAATATTTTTTGAAAGGACATTGTTTCCCAGTCTCGAGAAATTAAGGTACGAAGTAGTTCTTTACTTCTTGTCTGCTTCTTGTGGATACTTGCATTTTGTAACAACTTCACACGTTGAGTTTCTTTTAACTGTTGATATAATACTTATATTATTAACCAAGCAACTATTGAAAGCATATATCTATGTTTGTAGTATTGAGATTGAATTTCGTTTTGCTTTCTTTACAAGTGCTGAAACTAAGATTATTAAAATTTTTAAGTAGTTTATTTTCAATAAGACGTGGTGAATGTCGTATGCTACAGGCCGTGGAAATTTGCATCGATTTATACATTCATTGATTGTAAATGTTTGTTTTTGGAAAGAAACAATCTTTTTTTTTGCATGTAAAAGAGTGCTAGGTAAATTTCATATTTCAGAACAATGTTTTATGATCTATTTTAAAAGTTCTTATAAATATTACTATTTAATTTCTCTTTGTCTAAATCGCTCACAATACGTCCAACAATGGACAGTATTTGCATTGTATGTTCATAGCAATATGACACTTATTGTTTGACTCGCAGCAAAACACTGAGTGTATTTTTCATTATTTACGTATTATTAATACGTATTATTGTATGTTAAGTGTATGTATTATTGTATTTCAAAATACGTATTATTGCATGTTAGTAGTTGTTTAGTGATTGTGGGTACTTGCGTTTTGTAACATCTTGGCACGTTGAGATCCTTTTAACTGTTGATATAATTCTTATATTAATAACCAAGCAACTCTTGAATGCATATATCGATGTTTGCTTCATTATATTATTATGCATTGGAATTTTCGAATATTACAGGATTCAAACTGTTGATTCTTTAGCTTCTATGTTCGCTAAAAATAATATCAAATTTCAGTTTACAAACTTTAGTTAATTTCGGTTTTAAATGGCCAAATATAAGAATATGGTCCTATAAGATTTCGAAAAAAAACATAGATCCCAAATTACTACAAATATTGCGGATCCAAAAATATAAGTCGTATTCTTGGCTCTTCATATTTACGGTAGTTATAAAGAAATATTCTTCCGCACTATTTTCTTCTCTCCGTCATTGTTTATATTAGTATGTTAGGGTATGATAAATATAATATGACAATGATAATATAATTAATTATAACAATTATAAATAGTTGTTCGGCCACAGTCGGGGATGTTAGGTTTGTTAGTCCCGGCGATTCCGTTTTATGAAAACCTATATAGGTGTGAAGATGGAGGCGAGGGTGAAGGTAGCAGCACTCGCGGAAGGATATACGAAGATAAAGGTTTCGATAGGACCATCATGTTAAATTGGTCCTTATAAATAAATGCGTGCCTGAATGTCTGCATATAATCAAAAAATACTGTTAAGATTTAGAAATTTATGCCATTAGCGATAAACTCTATGATGTTTCATAAGCTACTAAATGTAGCTCGTTATGAATTCCTGGGTGATGTAGGAGTTAAGTCGAGAACCACGAGAGCGGAAGGTTCCAGGGTCGATGCTGATGTGAAGTGTTAATTTTTTTAATTCTATTTGGTCTATATAACTTTGTTCCAAATAAGAAGTAAAGTATATTTTGAATATTATTTTTGTGATTCTTTAAAATTATTACCATTTTATTGTGAATATATTAATGATTTCATATACAATTGTGTTTCATGATTTGTGTCTGGAAAAATCCTATTATTTGCTTTATTAAAAGTAAATTTATTTCTGATGGTAATGGTTGCATCTATTTAATATTTAATTCCATACCATAACAATGCATATAACGCTTTACATGCAATTTGTTATATTTTATGATAATAGTAAGCGCAGGAGTTTGAAAGTTTCAATCAACGTGAGATAGTTGAATTTTATTTTTAAAGAAACTTAACACTCAAAAAAATGGTTAGTTTCTTCAGAAATTACTTCAAAACTGAGCGAGAACCACCTACGGGTACAAACAGTGTCTCTCTTTACTGTGCTATCGATATTGTTTTGTCCTAGATGTAGTGAGAACTTCTGATTACCTTTATGTGAACAGAATACTTGCAGTCGAATGTGCATTGTTCGTTTTCTATTAAAACAATGTGATTTATCATTATTAAGAACCCGTAATATTATTACTATTAGTAGTATCGACTAGTAACAATATGAACTGTAAGTATTAAACTTATACCAGTAGTTTGAAATATTATTCTGTGTATTTCACAAGATGTTATTGAACGAGTTACATGTATGTATGGAATACGTAATATTTGTTATTCCTGGAAAAATATTGTAATAATACTTCTTAGATTAATGAAACAACAATTTATTGTTTCATTATTTTTTACTATAACTCTGTTGTCATATTGATTTGCCTACTTCTAATAGAAATGTGGCTATTGTTTCATGGCTAATGTTTCACTTGCTTTTCTTAATAGTGAAGTTATATCAATACAATATTAAATATTTTAATAATATTAAAAATATTTCTAACAAACAAGTAGAATATGAAACATGTTGTAAATTGTACTCAAAAAAGGAAGTTTCTTGTAGGAAAAAAAAAAGACAGTAATATCAAACAAATCCAACTTCTTGCAAATATAATATTTATCTTCTGTTTTATAGGATTCAATGTTGGTGGCATGCTAATAGTAATAGTATGTACTAATTGAGTTAAAAAATATGTTTTGGAAAGCTCATTGTTTTAAACCTTGTGGATAGCTCAGAGATGAATATGGATATGTCCAGCAATCCAGGTTAGTTTTATTTTTAATTTTAGTGGCTTGTGTGTCTGACATAATTCTGTAAGTATATTATTATCTCTTATAAAAAAAATACAAATTACAAAGAATACAAATAACCAGTACAAATAATACATTAATTTTATAAGAGAACATATCCTCCAAATAATACAACGATGAAATGCTACAATAAGTCTAATTTATAATTTGTGTTGTTTTCTAAATAAATAAATAAATAAATTTATTGTCAAAAAACAGTACAAACTGCGTATGACCACGTGGAGGGAAAAAAAACTAATTTACTCTCCGGAAGCAAGCAAGGGACCATCCCATCAATTCCGATCAAGGGCCCTAAGGCAGAGGCGGATTCAAAAAATTCAGCAAAAATTCCTAGATAAGATAAAAAGTTAGCTGCGAGTTATAATACTAATAGAATGTCAATATGTTTGTAATTTTAAGCAAAAAATTACATGTAAGTTATTATCGAACTATAGATTATTCTGAGTATAGTGCTTAAAAATTGAAATAACACTAAATTCACGATTTATTGTTACAATAGACCCGCCCCTAGACAAAGCCTAGAGAACCTGTATGATAAATCCGCCTCTACCCGAAGGAAAACCGGAGAAAAACCCGGGCCAGGATGGGGCTACAGAATTTATGTACACAAACGTGCCAATGTTGAGTACACATAAAACTAAATTAATATGAGCCATAAGACAACACAATCATGCAAGAAAATAGTTTTTGAAATTGTTATAAGTTGTTTAAAAAGTACTACAGCAATGGCGTGATAAAGCACAAGACGAATTTAACTTTTGTTAAAATCAATAAATTCTTTTACAGTGTAGAAGCACTGGTGCAGGAGGTAGTTTTTAACCGCGGATTTGAAGATATTCAATTTCATAATATCTTTTATATTCTTGGGCAGGGAATTATATAGAACGATTCCCGAATGGTATGGTCCCTTTTGGCAAAGAGTGGTTGACACTCTAGGGCGATGAATATTACTACTATTGCGTGTATAGTGTTCGTGAACGAGACTGTTTCGTATAAAGCAAGGGTGGCACTTCAGTAATTCGGACTTAACAAACACGACTGTTTCATAAATATAAATGCAGGGAAGTGTTAATATATTTAATTCCTTGAATAAAGGTTTACAAGAGTTTCGGGGGTGAGATTTACAAATTATCCGAACTATCCTCTTCTGAATTCTGAAAGTTTGAATACTCTGACCGGAATTACCCCAGAAGGTAATGCCGTAACGTAAATGGGAGTAAACGTTTGCAAAATATACGCAACGGGAAATACGTGGACTAACTGCGTTAACTAAGATTCGGAATGCGTAACACAATTTGCTTAATTGGGAATTAAGATTGTCAATGTGACAATTCCATTTGAGGTTGTCTTGAATATGGAGACCTAAGAATTTTGTATTTGTAACAGTTTTTAATTGTGTTCCGTTTAAAGAAAGAGAAACCTGGGGTAAAGATTTTGTGATACTATTGTGAAATGACATAGACACTGTTTTGTCAGTGTTTACAATGAGACGATTTGCATGGAACCAAGTCGAAAGGTTAGACAAAACTTTTTGAGCATTGGCGTGTTTACATAGTAAATTAGTGTCATCAGCAAAAAGAACCATTTTGCAATCTGATGTGGATGATGACATGTCGTTCACATACAATAAAAAGAGTATAGGGCCGAGAATTGATCCTTGGGGTACTCCGCAAGTAAGTGGCTTTGTTTCTGAAAGACAACGCTCAAGTATTTTATTTTTAGTATAGGATATTTCTACTTGTTGATATCTATCTTTTAAATAAGAAGTTAGCCATTGATGTGGAAGTCCACGAATGCCTAAAGAATGCAATTTGGTAAGGAGAATTCCGTGATCGATGACATCGAATGCTTTGGATAAGTCAAGAAAAACACCCTGAGGATTTTCTCCACTGTCTAGAGATGTGGTAACATCGTTTAAGAAGGAAAATATGGCGCTTGTAGTGGAAAAGGATTTCCTAAAACCGTGTTGATCGTCAGAGAGAATGTTATATTTTGATAAA
Organism: Laupala kohalensis; assembly: GCA_002313205.1. Lineage (NCBI taxonomy): Eukaryota > Metazoa > Arthropoda > Insecta > Orthoptera > Trigonidiidae > Laupala > Laupala kohalensis. The sequence goes on along the minus strand of NNCF01127584.1, from coordinate 129,692 downwards.
AAATCTAGAAGACGCTTATAGAACAATTTTTCTAGGATTTTTGAGAAAGTGGGTAGTAGAGATATTGGTCGGTAATTTCCAATATTAAGTTTGTTTCCTTTCTTGTGTAAAGGTTTCACTTTAGCTCTCTTAAATATATTGGGAAACACCCCTTCCGATAAAGAACTATTAAAAATATTTACGAGTGGATTTAATATAGCGTGGGACGAAGATTTAACAATAAACTCAGGTATATCATCTATGCCTCGTGAAAATTTGTTTTTTAAGGAGCTGATGATTCCCATGACTTCACTGGCGTTAGTTTCGGAAGTGAACATAGAATTGGGTATGTGGGTGGTAATAATTGGAGGACATTGATTTGGATATATTGAGTTCGTTATTTTACCAACTTCTGAGAAGTGAGAATTAAACAAACTTGCGATGTCCTGAGGATTTGACACGATCTTGCCATCGTTTAGTAAAGAAACATTTTCTTCGCGATTTTCAGAAGTTGACGTGTAATTGTTAACAATATTCCACATGGCTTTCATCCGGTTGTTCGATTTTAGTATATGCCTGTCGTTTTCCATAACTTTAGCTGCATAGACTACTTTTCGGAGAATAGTCTTATATTTACGAAAATAATTATGGAATTCGGGTGGCTGGTTATAGCGTTTTGAAAGATAATATAAACGGCGTTTGTTTTTTGAAGAAATTCTTATCCCTAGGGTGATCCATCTATTGTATTTTTTTGTGTTAATTAACTTGCGTTTTATGGGAAAACTAGAGTTGTAATGTTTTAGGAATGTTGAGATAAATACATTGAATTTGTCGTCGGTGTTTTGGCAATTGTAAACATCTTTCCATGTTTCTTCACGCAAATAATTTACGAATATGGATTTATTTATGTCATTAAACTCTCTTGTAAATTTGTAAAGGATGTTAAGTGGTTTTAGTTTATTATTAATAGTCAATACTTGAGCAAGGTATTTCAATAAACCATCTTCAAATAACTTTTAAAAATTTGCTTTACAATTTCATTTTTTAAATAGAATCATGAAGTTTGTTTGGGAGAATTGGTATTATGATCTCTAATTTGCTTACCCCATATTTGGACTATTGTGGAAATTTGTATGTCTGTGAAATGTGTATGTGATTTTAGTATGTCTTTCTAATATAGCAATTTAGAATATGGAATATAATGAATTTCACAAGCATAATCACATTACTAGAAAGAAATACAAATGTTAGATTGTGAAATTTGCGATATTCCTCCTTGTACCAATTTTTTGAAAATACTTAAAATTTGGCTTTAAAAAAAAAATGTGGCAATCAATGTTTAATCATTTAATTACTTTATTTTCTACTCTTTTCAAATGAATTAAGTGTGAGTTTGATGCTGATCCCTGAGCAGTTATGCCATATTGTATGATTGATTCAAAAATTGCATTAAAAATTAGTTTCAGAATATGATGCAGGGAAATTACTTTAATTCTGGTCATTATCGATGCACTATTACTCCAATTTATGAGCGATTTCTTTTCATAGAAATTTTTTTTCAATAATTATTCCTCAGTAAATTAGATTATTGGCCGTTTCTGTTTCATCTAAACAGTTACAGCTATTGAAATTATTGTGTACACATCTTTCATTATGAAAAATTATATAGTTTCAAATCTATTAGTATGGGATGTTGAAATGTGAAGTAATTTTATTTTAGTTTTAATAAAAGTAAAACCTTTCTCATAAATCCAGTTTTGGAAATTGTTGAATACTTTCTGTACCTTTTGTCCCATTTCCTTTTATTTTTGTGAATTGACAAAATTACATTATCATCAGCATAAACATAGAACAAGCAATCTTTAAAACTGAAATGTACATCATTCACATATATTAGGTATAAGATTGGTGCAAGATAACTTCCTTGATGTATGCCATTAGTTATATTAACTTCATTACTTAGATTTTTTCCAAAATTTTAACTCTATAAGTTCTATAACTCATATAGCTTTTAAATAGTTAGCAACATTTCAACTGATTCCTATTACATCAAGTGCCTCCATAAATTTATTTGTTATTTGATTACACCATACGCTTTGGAAATCTCTACATCATCATGTGTTTTTTTCCCTCTGAATTCATTATTTATTAAATTTGCAAGATTGTCTATTGTATTTTCAGAACATACATTTATCTGATAAGCAAATTGTTGCTTTGTAATTATCTTGTGTTTCTTTAAATAATTTCTTAATTTGCTGGCTATAAATTTTTCAAACATTTTTCAAATTGAATTCAATATTGAGATAGGTCTATAGTTATCACAATTTTAAAAAGATACCCCTTTATGTATTGACCTCATAATAACCCCCTCCACATATGCTAAGGTTATGATCTTTGTAATTATATTAGTTAAAATATTCCAATTTTCTTTAATATGTTTAATCTTTATGTAATCCATTTCAGGTGCATTGTTGCTTTTCATACTATTAATTAATTTCCTAACGTCTTGTACTTCTGCTTCTGGTATAAAGAAAAAGAAACAAATCTCACTGTCTTTTGGTATAAGAATGGTTTCAATACTACATTAATGTGCAAAATTATTAATTGTTTTTTGAATATAAGTGTGAAATTATTTGCTACATTAACTAATGTATCTATTTTTCCTAATTCATTTATAATTATCTCATCTATTGAGTCTTTGTTTCCTTGTCCCATTAAAAGATTTATATTTTGCCATATTATTATGGAGATATATCTTTTCTCTTCAAATTGTTTCTAAAACAATAATTTATTTTGTTTGTTTACAAAAGAATTAATTAAGTTTCTTATTGACATGCATTCATCTCTAAAATTATCCTTCAATACTTGAAAAAATAATTGTTTTTCATTTTCTAAATATTTGATCTCTTCCCTCCATTAGATATCTAATCCTATCATTTATCCATGGTTTGATGTTATAATTATCTCTTATATTTGTTATTTTCATTATAAATTTTTTTATGTATCCCTGAATTTTTAATAAATTATATTTGCTGATAAATGTTTACAACTGAAAACTTCTATAATCTTTTGAAAATTACTTTTATTTACATAATAGTCTAAAACGTTTGTTTTTTCAGTTTTATCTTTATGCTCTAAGTTTATTTTTGACTAATTTATTGAAATTCCTAATGCATAATGATCTGATTGGTTCAATTTATATATGAAAGCATAATGTTTTGATATTTTTCCTTTTATGCTAATATGGTCTATATATACACATTTGGGTTATTTTTCATTTTCTTCTCTTGTATTCCCTGTCAAACATTGATGTAGATCATGTTCAATTATTATGTTAAAATAATTACACCTTGTGTTTGTTTTTAAGGCAGTTCCTATATCTATACTTACATCTAAAATTAATAATTTCTTACTTATATTTCTTTTTAATAAAATATTTAATTCTTCTTCAAACTTATTGATATTAAGATAAGGTGGTCTGTATATAGCCCAAATTGAGGTTATTGTGTTATTTTCATACTTAAAATCTCCTTTTGGCATTCCAAAAATTCTTGATTTCTAAGTTAGTGATGGCAAAATCATAGGTGGAAAATATAAATGTTTATGAAGAGTATACTTTTTTATTTATGAACAGACTGTGTAATGGAATGGAAATATGAAATTAATTATGGGGAAGATTTATATTAAAATAAAACAAACTCTTAACTTGTTTATTGTGTGAGATGATGCAACTAATGATGTAATAACTGTTTTAACATTTTGAGGATTGTTTGGACAAAATTTTTACATTGTTTTACGGTACAGTAAGATGAAAACACTATAAATTACAATAATCTTAGTTTTTGGACTTTTAAAGATCGTAAAACGAATTTCAGTCTCAAATCTACAAAAAAAATTCAAAGTAATATCAAACATGTCAAGGAAAATTATTCATTCATTATAAGTATTTCACGTATTCAAAAACTAAGATTTGACAGAGTAAATAAAATACAAATACATACCTGAACAAATCATTCAGAAGAACGCATACGACACATTAATAAATAAATATTATTTCGACGACTTAACGACGATTACGTTTGGGAACTAGTCATTGTCATTCTTCAGATGCCGTTTCAAATATGTTCTAAAAAATCCGATTTTTCTCAATTGGGGAGGAAGTTATCCCAACAAAATTATATTAGGTGCTTGTTGCTCTCCCAGTCACATTTTTCGTATCTGGGTCGTCTGTCTCAGGCATGGCAGGTTGACATGTTTGCACGATGCGAGGAAGAGAGACTACGTTTCATTCGAAGGGCACAAGGAACGAGTAGGCATGGAGGATTGCGTATGGGTCCACTAGATGAACTGATGCAATCTGTTCAAGGTGTCTCTGCTGGTGAGGTAACGCATGACATCCAGCAAGACGAAACAATTGTAGGTGATGGTGGGGCCCAACCTGGAAAACTATACCTTCCATGTTCCTTTACAGGAGGACTCAGGTACATGAAAGTATATTACAAGAATGCTATGGGTCTCGTTTCTAGATTAGGTTGTCCCACCTATTTTCTTACGTTTACTTACTGCCCAACTTGGGAAGAAAACAAGAAGGCTTGTCATCATGGCACTGGACGTTGTGACCCAGGTACGACCTGCAGCATCTTTAAGATCAAATTGCATGAGCTCCTGCGTGATCTGCGCAGTGGAGCCATATTTGGTCGCCCTTCATACATCGTTTGTTATAGAAATGCAGATGAGGGGTTTGCCTCATTCACACATAGCGTTTAAGATCGAAGGTGACGACCTTGTTCAGGCGCATGAAATCGATTCGGTTATTCGTGCAACCATTCCATCAGAAATCGAAGTAGGGGGAGGCTTAGGTAGCTTGTTCTTAGACAGATGATTCATGGGCCCTGCGGTACGGATTATAGTTCTGATTTCTTGTGTTGGGACAGCATCAAAGGGTATTGCACAAAGTTTTATCTCAAGCCAGCAGTTCACACAACCCATATTGGTGAAAGAAGTTTTGTCCAGTATAGGAGAGATTATAACAATACCGGAAATATTCGCAGTAGAAACATTGATATTGTTGTTCACGACGGTTGGGTCGTTCCATATAATCCCACGTTGCTACTCATGTACGAAGCTCACGTAAATCTGGAACTCGCGTCGACTCGACGCGTTATCAAATATCTTTTCAATTATTTGATGAAGGGATGTTCCCTTCAGAACGTTACCGTAACTCCACTAAGACAGCAGAATGATGAGGTAGAACATTATGTGACTAAGAGGATGGTGGGGGTGGGCGATGCTTGTTGGAGGACTTTAAATTTCGGTATATCAAAATCGGAGCCAAGTGTCGAGTGTCTTCCTATCCACCTTGAAGGAAAACATATTGCTTACTTTCGACATCGACAATTGGCTGATGCTGTCAACAAATCATCTTCAAAGCTGATGCTTTATTTTGAGCGACCCCATCACGCTGTCTTTGATAACGTCTCATATCAATCGTTTTATGATAACTTTATCTTGCACACGAAACGTCCTCAAATTACAAACATTTTCGAACATCGAGGTGGTCAACATTTTGTAACGGCTCGCCATCGAAAACAAAAGGTCTGTCGGCTCACATGGGTGTCCCCTAATCGCGATGAGCTGTTCTACCTAAGAATTCTCCTCATGTCGGTAGCATGTCGGGGTTACTCTGACCTAATCTCACGCGGCGGCCCAGAATGTTTGTCATTCCAGAAAGTCACTCGTAATCTTGGGTTAATTGAGGATGAAGATGAGTTCCATCAAGCCCTTCGAGAGGCTTCTCTTTTCATGGTCGGACCGCGACTGCGCGCCTTTTTTGTTCTTTGCATTATAGGTGTTCCAGTGTCTCTTCTCTGACTTGATTTTAAGAACGCTCCGACTGATGATCATTTAGAACGGAATCCTCATGATTCAGATCTCGCTTTTAAATTAACCCTTCTCGAAATCGATCGGAGCCTAAGGTGTCAGGGTTTTAGCTTAAGCCTTTATGGGCTGCCAGACGTTCATGATGATTCTACGGAGCTCGGTAGAGAGTTGTTAACCTATGGAGAAAATATGCAAAGATCCATAGTAGATGCTTGGGAAACAAGATTTTCTCCGGACCAAAAACAATTTTTTGAGTCCTTAGGAGCAATCGTAGATGGTAATCGTGCACAGTTTTCATCTAGGGTATTTTTTCTCGATGGTCCCGGAGGATATGGTAATACAGAACTAATACGCGTTCTACTCGCTTATGTGCGGTGTCATAAAAAGTAGCTATCGCTGTTGCTAGCTCAGGCATTGCTGCTAGAAATACGCCCGATGGAACAACGATACATAGAATGGTTTTCTCTACCTCTCGATGTAGGGCAGGGTGCAGGGGTGTGGAACATTACAAACGGTTCTCAGCGCGCAGAACTCATTCGCGCTGCGCAGTTGATTGTTTTTATGAGGCCCCCATGACTCACCGCTACATTTTCGAAATACTTGATAGGTTCTTGAGATATATCATGAATATTGATGCGCCTTTCGGAGGTAAGATCTTCATTTACACCGGAGACTTCCGTCAAATTACACCTATCGTTCAAAAAACCCGCACATACACGGACATCGTTAGTGTTTCCCTTCGAACGTTTCCTCTTTGGCAATTCTTTCAGGTGTTTTCTCTTACGACACCATACCGAACAGGTGGTTGTGCTTCCTATTCCGAGTACTTGCTTCAAGTTGGAAACGGAACAGTGAAATTGAGAATCGTCACTCAGGGTCTCGTAAAACATACCTTGATACCGATGCCGGATATCAGGTATGTAACAACTCTAGAGGACATCGTAACAGACGTGTTCCCTCTTAACATTCTGAGAAACCCGAATGAGTGTGCGAAACGAGCCATCCTCGCTACTCATATTGTTAATGTACAAGAGATCAACAATAAGATCTTGAACTCTTTAAAAGGGCGTCTTTACGAACTTCGCAGTGCAGAAAGCATTGATAGGCAAGACGACGACGAACTAGACGTTGTCGTGAAGGCTGAGCATAGGAATTGCGGTTTCATTATGTATTGGGAAATGCAAGCCTGCAGAGTGGAGGATATTCTGGGTTACTAGGACATGACGTCACGGCTGAATGATATATAAGCCTAGGTCAGGTTCAGAGAGAGGAGAGAAGACACTCAACAAGTCTCGTTGCACGAGCTTGCTCCGGAGCCGGTCTAGGGGTTGGACGAACACTGGATTTGGCGATGCCGAGAGGCGTCACACGCAGCTGCTCGCATCTTTCCCTCCGCCGACCGTCTCTCTCGAACCTGGGACCTTCAGCCGGGCTGCTCTCCGAGTTTCAGCCGTATGTCCGCCATGGAATCCAGTCTATCGTCTGCCTTGCGCTCGCCGCCAGAAACCGTGTGAGTAAACAGCTATCTCATGAACCGTTTATTTTGGTCTCTGGCCATCCACCCTACTCTCTCGCCCCCTCCTTCCCCCCATCTCCCGCTAACTCCCCCTCTTCCACCCCTACCCTTGTCGACGGGCCCGAGAAGTCCTTTTCACCGACTAACCACAGAAGGACCAATCGGCCCGCCCACGACAACTGTTGTCAGGTTGGGGTTCGGTTCTATAAACTTCTCTCCGAGATATATCTCCCGACGAATTGATTCAGATTTTTTCTCTCTCCTTATCTAGAAGAAATGATTTCGGTATATAGAGAAGTGCACCGGAAAAAAGCATAGAACAAGCTGAGGACATGAGCCGAAAGTTTGAGATATTAATAAGGAGCTCATTTTGGGAGCATGTGACAGGAGTAATATGCAATTCTTTTTTTTCTCAGTACTTAGGCGAGTATTTTTATAGATGGTATCTAATTATGGCGGTAACATTTTCTATAATAAAAGTTACGAGTAAATCAACGGTCGAATAGAGTAATCATCCGTATAAGTTCAAGTGCGAGCAAATATAGGTTAAGGTGAGAATTGTTAGTAAACCATGACTACAAAAAGAGTTTATAAACTACTATATACCCAACCCATCCTTGTCCTGGTTAAAAATTCCGCAGAGTGTGTGATTGTTGTATTTTTTCTTTGTACTGCTGTCAAGATAATTCGGGTGTATTCTCTCTCTGAGTACGCAAAAATTGCATATGTTAGGAATCTATGTAATCGTGTTATAATTAGAATTTTGGGGGAACAGTGACATATTTTATTTTTTAGTTTTTCTCCTTCGTATCTTTCTCAATAAGTGTAAATGGAATATAAGTCAAAATGAATTTACCACTAGCATGGGATGGGAAAAAACCGAAAGTCATAATAGATTTACTATTTTCAGTAAACGTTTTAGAAAACGGCAATTCCGCGAACTCGGAGTCGTATGAAGAAAAAGCTGTTCCAAACAGAACAGGTGTCAGCAACAGGGTTTGGCAACAATATAATGGTAATTCCGAACTTTTCGTGAGAAGACGAGCTCTCCGTAGAGACATTTTTGGATCGTGTAAGAATAATCATTCATTTTAATGCATGGAGCGAGGCGCAGACATTGGCGGTTGCGCGTCTAAGATTATCCGGGACTGTAGCGCAATTCGTGGAATGTAACCCCTATCTTTGGGACACCTACGAAAATTTTAGTACAGGAATTAAAAACAGTTTCGTGCCGAAAGTGTCGCGTATCACCTTGGAAAAACTCTTCTCAAATTGCGTGCGAAGACCAGATTAGCCCGTAACCGAGTTCGCAACACGGTTACGAGGCATTTGTAGAAAATTGTTACTATCGTATGAAAATCTCGATCGAGAAGCAAGGGATAAAATTTTTGATAAAAGACTTCTCTCACAATTTTTAGCTGGCCTAAAACCAGAACTGGGGAGGTTCGTTTCGGTTCGTGATCCGAGAACAATAATCCAGGCTGACACAGAAGAACAGCTAGTTCGTAATTATTCAACATATGGGAACGCTGCGTGCGTTTCAAGCATTCAGTCGCCTTGTGAAATGCCAAGCTCACCTCCCACGTTGCCAACCGACGCCAGCCGGTACTCCGCGTGCGTACGGACGAACGATAGGAATTCTGCGTGGCAAAGCAGAACCGTGCGTTGCTATCGCTGCGGCTTGGTCGAGCATTTCGCTAACAGTTGTCGTACGTCCTTGGCAATGTGTCAAAATTGTGGAAAAGATCATGAAACAGGAGAATGCCCTTTAAAAATGTGCATTCTGTGCGGGGAAAAAGGTCGTTTTCCAATAAATTGTTCAAAAAACTCAGAAATGCCGGCTGTATCGAACAACCAATAGTCCTCTCCGTACAGCCGGAATCATGTTTAAAAATGGGAATACAAGTAGCAAGTGTAAGTTGCAATTTTTTATTAGACACAGGATCAGGAATGTCAATTATAAGTTCCTGGAAATTTCCACGACAGAAATATTTGTTAAAAAATATGACAGAAAAATTTTCAGTGTCTCAGGTCATTCGTTACCAGTACGGGGAGAAAGTGTGATACAGATGTTAATAAATGGGAAAATGTACACACATGATGTACTAGTAATTGAATTAGGATCTAAAAACAATACGATGAGATAATAGGATTGGATTTTCTGAAAATATTTAACAGTTTAATTTGTCCGGGAAGTAAGGAAGTTATATTGTCAGAGGGACATAGGGTACCGTTGTTCTCGTCACTAGCAAACAATAAAGTTAGTCAAATTAGCGGTGAGACACAAAAGAAAGAATGTAAAAAAGAAAGGGTACATATTGAGACTAACTGAATTGTAATGCTAGTTAAATTAATTAATTATGAAAATTAATTTTTAATTGTCTCATTAAAAAAATTTGGAATAAAAGTAAATTAAATTTATCTTAATGAACCAAAGGGGAAAGGACCTAAATACTCGCTCCTCTGGGAATCACCTACAATGAAAACACTGCAATCTGGTGTTCAAACAACATCAAACACATTTTATTGATTAACATCATTATGAATTGATCTACACACTTACACAGAAATGAAAGAAAGTAACTCCTATTACACAAATTGCAAGGTCACTACACATTGATACGCTTACTGCGCAATGAAAATGTCCTCTCGTTCTTAGAGTTTATTCACCACGGTCTTCTGGTACTGGTCTCAGCTGTTCTTTGCGCTCTTAACACATTTAATGCACATAACACACTTAACATTGGGCCTGTTGACGTTAATTACAATTTACTTGGCCTTATAACAATTTCAAAACACTTTACATCTTTGTACATTGATCATAGTATCAGTTGATGTTTTACTTGATGATCAAATTCATATTCTCTCGCGTGACTCTTGAGGGTACAACTTCAATTCTCCTCGCAAATGTTTAATCCCTTTTTATCGTCTTTACCGCCCCGTAGCTATTTACTCCACGCTCGCGACTAATTTCAGAGTTTCACTTTATTACACGAATCACTTTGCATTTCATTTAATAAGTCGTCCTTTGCAATATTTAACTTTAATTACGTGGTCACTTGACTAATTGCTACTATCATGCCTTCTGGCTGACCATGCAGTGAACTCACGGTATGACACACTTTACAAAGACGTTGCCTTCTCTGGGCTCACAATTATACAAAAGTGACTACTTTGCAGCTACCGTTTCTCTGAAATTGATTACTTTTCTTCCTCGCCGGAGTCAATTAATTATCTGATCGAACTTCTTTGGCGAGACGAACTAATTCCTATTATCTGTTAGTTCTTGGCTTCTCACTGCTCATAACACAGACTTGGGATACTCTAATACTGTTATGTATTCGTTACTGGTGATTAAATTTGGCGCTTCTTACGATCTGAATTCACTAGCGCTCGTATAACATTGTTCATCGGCCGCACGGTTTATTTCACAAGTCTCATAATGTTACTTAATTTTGATGCACTGATTCACTCGAATAGTTTATCACTCTAAACTTATGAATTTCAAATGAATCGCACTTTGTTTGTCTCTACTGTTCCCGAAAACTGCATTTCGTTAAATGTATTTGTTGTATCGTAGCACTTTTGAGAAATACAACATTTTGAAGATATTACTCGAAATCCGAAATTTAGATATTCAGAATGATTGATCCACAATTTGATCAAAAGTTAATTTTTGAACGAGAGACAAAAAGCAAACTTATGATGATCTGCTGCGACCCGATCTGATCATCTGATCTGCACAAAAAAACTTATTCTCTCCTCGCTCAAAAAAACTTATCTTCTCCTCTGGAGTGCTCCCCTGCGCTCCTTTTTGTGGTAAAATCCTGTCATGTGACCCCTCTTTCCTAATAATTTCTTCACCCAATGTCAGTTTAGTGCCCTTCTCCTGAAACTTCGTTTTGCCAATAGCTATTCTTGGCTCCTCCCACCATGATTTCTGATTGATAGTTACAATTTTGCTTTCTTTCCAGACTCCGATGGTTACCGACGCTGGTTATTCCGCCATTTTGCTCCCTCTCAAACAACAGCCTTTGTGACTGTTTTCTGCGCAGTTGCCTTGTGCGACATGCTTCTTAGATCCCAAGTTTTATGACTATATAGCTCTCTTAGCGCGGTGTTTGTTGAGCCTACCACCCGCTACGATTCTAGTTAGAACTTGCTCCGACCGTCAGCCCCTCCTTGAATTTAAATTATATGACCTCTTTTGAATTTTGTGTCTGTGTATTTTACCGACAACCTTCCAAAATTTTCCGAGGCGAAACTTTTCGTTTCATCCTTACTGCTGTCCCTTGAGATATCCGCAACGCACCCATTTCGTTCTTTCTCGCTTCATTCTTTGCGGTAAAATAATATTCCCTGATATCCGCTCCTTCTGCGGGCTGTCTGTTAGAATAAATTTTGCTATCTGAATTTCTAAAGGTTCTTTTTCTAAACGTTGCGGAATATTCGAACTTGTCTCTTCCTCTGCGTGGGAACTCGGCGCTGCCTCTTTGTTTTTGAACATAATAGTTTTTTATGGTTCTTTTTGTATCTTTCAATTTCTAAAGGAGCCTGTGATGCTTCGCCGAAAATACTTTCTCTTGCCTGCGTCTGACTGTCCCCCCGAGTTCATCCTCCGCTATCTAGTTTTTCTGAATAGTAATTCTTATTAATTTTTGAGAACGTAATTTAATTATTTGATTATTCATCCACGGTCTCAATATAGTAGAATTTTTGGGAGAGATAGATCAGGAAGTGTTAGAAAAACTACAGTCACCACTAAGCTGTATAGATCAAATTTTACTCAAGAAAAGCAATAATATTCAACAAGAGAGTTTGGGAAGTGTGGACTTCAGAGAATAGTAGGGAGATTCAGAGTTTAGCAGAGCCATTATGTCCTGAGCAAGTCAATGTTTTTTCGGAAAATGAGAAGTTGCAAGAAGTAGTTTTTTGTGCTGATAAGGAAGTTCAAGGTATGAATGTAGTGTGTAATTTGAACGAATCTGAGGGTCTAGGGAGTGATGTGAGCGAGTATGAGGGGCTGGAAGCTTGTTGTCGGTTAGACAGGAGGGGCGTAAGTGAAGTAGTCGAACCAGGAGACCGCGAGAGTGACCGGTTAGGCACGAATAGTGCGGGAGGGTTCAGGAAGGTGCTTCAAGATGCCCGGAACAAGCTGTCTAGGCCAGAAAATGTATTTTGTGATTTTATTTTTTGTGAGGATCGAGAGAAGTCCCAAGGTATGAATGATCCTAAACTCTCGGACGAGTCGTGTGTAGTGAGTCGAAAAAGAATCTATTTTTTAAAAAAAGAGTACAAATAATTGCAGTCAAAACTTGGAAATGGTGGGAGTAAAAGATCAATTAAAAACTAGCGAAGTTATGTTAGCTAGAGTGCTGGAAGGACTAATGGTACCCGCAAATTCATTAGAATTATTTTTTTATGGAAATTAGCGAAGCAACGGGAATAGAAGTTTTAATAGAAGGTGGGGAGGAATCAAAAATATTACCGATGCTATGTACCGTAGATCACTCAAATAGAATACCGGGGGTATGGGTAAATGCTTCGGGGCAAGTAGAAAAAGTGAAAAAACAACAGCTAATAAATTATGAGATATTTAAACAGGAGGAAGGAAACGAAGTGTTTGTATGCGACCAAGAACCGTGGACTTGGCCCGAGTGCGGAGAAGGAAAAAAGAAGTTTGTAGATTATTTTGATTTAAAGGGTGTACCTGAAGGGGTCAAAAAGAAATTATACAAACTAATAGAAGAGTATTCGGACATTTTTGTGTGGGGTATAAACAAATTGGGGAATACAAACATAGTCAATCGTAATGCAAATGTGAATTTTTATTTAGAAGGTATTCCCGAAGGGATGAAAAACAAAGGGGGGTGTGACCAGGCACCTTGGACTCGGCCAGAGTTCGGGAAGGTGGAGAAGAGATCCCTGGAGCACGTGCAATTAGAAAATATTCCCGAAGGGGTAAGAAACAAATTAAGCATATTGTTGGGAAAATTGAATAAATTGAATTGAATAAATTTGGAAATACGAGTATGGTCAATCATTGAAAATGGGATAGTTTAATATAGGAAAAGTCATACCATGGGGTTATTGAGTCATTAAAAAATCCGTGGGATTCGCAGTTAGAATTATTGAAGAGAAAAGCAGAGCCGGGAGAGCCGGAAGTTTGTATCACATCAGCAGTCAGGAATGCGCAAGCAGTTCAAATAGAAAGAGCGGCGACGGAGAAACAGTCGAGGAAGCACAGTCAAGTATTTAGTAATGTCGTTTATGCGAAAAAGAAGTGCGTTCCATCGAAAGCTTGGCGACAAAGGTTCGATGGCCAGGATGTGGAACGTGAAAAGGAAAAATCTAGTCGATCGAGGATTTCGAATCCTATTTTGTTGAAACGGGATTTTTAGAAGCAAATTTTGTAGGTCGCACCAGAGCATAGGTGTACACATTCAAAATAGAACAGCTATGCACAGGGCACATGGGGTGCATCTATCACAAAAGACTCCCCTTCTCTTGAATAAAAACCTCCCGTTTGTTGAATCAGAGACAGAAGCGTCTTGACAGGAGTAACAGAGAACACGAGGAAGGGTAAGACTAGAGTCGAGAGAGGGTTGAGGTATTGTCCTAAAGAATGTGAGAACCAGTTAACAGCTGACCTAGCCTGGTGGTGATCCTGAGTTCGGGACCGAGATGCAGCGATCCAGGAGGAGAGGTTCCTACATACGGTTCCTTATATGCCAGCGTCGGCGAGGTGGGAACGCCTGCAAGATGCAGCCCGCACGACAGCGATGTCGTGTGGGTGGCGGCCAGCCAGGAGGACTCCATCGAGGCGGAGATGTCGTGAATGCTGAGCATAGGAATTGCGGTGTCATCATGTATTGGGAAAGGCAAGCCTACACGTTGGAGGATATGCTGTGTTACTAGATCATGACGTCACAGCTGAATGATATATAAGCCTAGGTCAGGTTCAGAGNCCTACCCCCAACTCCCGCTCCCTCCCACTCTTCCACCCCCTTCCCTTGTCGACGGGCCCGAGAAGTCCTTTTCACCGGCCAACCACAGAAGGACCAATCGGCCCGCCCACGACAACGTACAGCTCTTGAACCAGGCCTCTAACAAGGGTGTACCTGACCACGTATTGCGACTTAAGGTCGGATGGGTATGCCTCATTATGAGAAATTTGAACATTGCGGATGGTCTCGTAAATGGGACAAAAGTGATAGTTACTGCCATTAGCCCTCGACTCATGACGGTCAGAATGCCTGGCAGTACAGATCGGTACGGTATTCCCAGGATAAAATTTCGATTATCGTTTGTACTCAATCTCAGGTCACAAAAGTCAAGGTCAAACAAGAGACAACGTCGGAATTGATTTAAGATTCGACTGCTTCACTCATGGTCAACTGTACGTTCTTCTCATTAGAGTAAGATGACCGTGTGATATTCTAGTCCTCGTGACAGAGTTCAAAGTGCTTGAAGTAGCTTACACCAAGAACATTGTGTACAAGGAATTACTTCTTCAAGAAGGGTGTGAATGACTGTGTAACGAACAGCAATTTTCAAACCTTTCGAAAGAAATAAGTGTAGTGTACATATACTGTATAAGATTGAAAATAAATAGTTAAAATAGTATGTAGGTCAGTACAAGTTATCTCATAGAATCATTTAATATGTAGTTCACGTTATTTTCATTTAAACATATTTCCATATTTTTCATAATATGGCTTTTTAGGATCACTATTAGTTGTCTTGTTCTAATTTAACATAGTCTGTACTACTTAGAATTTATTTTAGTGTCTCATATTATACCTCATTTCAAATACGGTAGTCATATTATTCTTTATTCTAAAACATTTTATACATCAAGAGTATTGTTAATCTTATTTTCCATGATGTGGACATGGGCTAGAACTCTAGAGGATACCATGTAAAAAAAAACGCGCCATGCACATTACCTCGATGGTGGTGTGGAAAATGTGCGTAGTGTGTCTACGACAGTTTTATTAAAAACACTAATAATCATAAAAAATAAAGGTACTATATCATATGTAATTCTTAATTATATATGTACGTTTCCTATTCAACAATGTTACTAAATTAAGAAGAAAATTATAAAGTATTAGTTGTGCGAAATATGGCCAGAACATTGCATTACGCATTTTAAATTAGCGAGGACGCAGCGCCTTAAACCCACGACGAGCAAAGCGATTTATACTTCCATTTCGAAAGTGTGTTAACATTTTATTAGTATTCAATTACCAATTAACATAGAATGAATATATACCATGACTTTACATTTTACATTAATATTTTTTGAAAGGACATTGTTTTCCAGCTCTAAGAAATTAAGGTGCGTACGATAAATACCAGAAAGTGAAATTTCCTCTGCATGCCTTAGCACGGGCGCAGCCCATTATTTGGGGGTCTGTAACCCCCAGCGAAAATTATTACAAATTATATCGTTTTTTAATATTATGTATACCAATGTCTAGCCATTTTATGAATACAGGAGGCCGTGAAGGTTTGTATAGATTCATTGATGAATTTACAAGGGGCTGTATTTACATTTCATTTTATTTGCAAAGACAAATACTGTGTGTAAATGTTGGTCTCTTTATGAATGTGTATTTGTGGACATTTGAAACGAGATCTGAAGATAACATTCATAAGTAGGAAAAGTAATCAGAGTGAAGTTGTATTTGTTAAAGTAGCTTTTATTTATTAATGTGTCATATGCGTTTTTGTGAATAATTAGCACAGGTACGTATTTGAATTGAATTTTCATTTCAATTGGATAGATTTTTATTATTTACGTTGCGCAACAGGGTATTTTAATACGTGAGATATGTAATGAATATCATTTTCCTTGACATGTTTGCTATTAATTTAAATTTATTGTTGTAGTATTGAAATTGAATTTCGTTTCACAAGCTTTAAAAGAGCAAAAACTACGATATAAGACATGAACTAGCCAATTTATCTATGCAGCAGACCGTGAAAATTTGAATCGATTCATTGGTTCATTTCCAAAGTTTGTTTACGTTCTAAAAGAATTAGGTTTTAGACAAGAAACAATAATGTATACTTCGTAAAAGTACGTTAACTTTATTTTGTATTTTAGGACAATGTTTTATAATCTTCTTAAAACGTGTTTATACATTTCATTTTTAATATGAATCGATTCATTGATTCTTTTCAAAAGTTTGTTTACATTCTTGAAGAATAACATTTTATGTCTGAAATAATAATTTTTACCATGTTAAAGAATGTCAAGTTAGTTTTAAACTGTGTTATAAGTCCTACTTGAATCGTATTTATTAATTTTTCCAAAAAAATTCACTATTTCTGAAACACACTACGTCCAGCAATGGACCGTATTTTTATCTTCATCGCAAAGACACTTAGCGAAATACAGTAAGTGTATCTTTCTTTATTTGTGTAAGTTTTAAGACTCTTAAAGATAAAAAATTTTAGTTCATATTTTAACTCTCTTCGTGAAAATGAAATAATATCTTTTAAACTTATAATTGTAAGTTAGTAGTAGTTTTACTCTTTGCGTCTTTTGCATGTAAGTGGTCAGTTGTTTATTTTCCACTAGTCATAGAAACATGAAATTCGGCCTGTCTTTAAGTTATAGAATAGCAATAAATGATAAAATTCAAAATATTTGAGAATATTATTTTTTAAGTTAATTTTTCTGCGAATTAATATTTTAGGCGAAGCAAACGAGCACGAGCATGTAAATGTGCCATGTAAAACAACCAAAACCCCCTCCATAACAAAAAAAACTAGTATGTCGGCGAACGGCAGATTCTATCGCATAGGTTTTATTATAAGTAATGAAAGTTATTTAAGGTTAAATAGAAGTGTTAAATTGCTTTATGTCTTAGTGCAAATAAAATAAAAATGGATATTTGTGAACATATTTGAAACAGGATCTGAAGAATAACAACAATTAAGTTGGAAACGTAATCGCAGGAAATGTGTATTCGTCGAAATAACATTTATTCATGAATGTGTCGAATGAATTTTTGTGAATGTTTGCAAAGGTACGTATTTGTATTTTATTTACATTGCAAATATGCGTTGTCAAAGTGTCTTTAAATTTTCCTGTAGTTTTGAGATTGAAATTAGTTTTACGATCTTTAAAAGTGAAATTTCTAAGTTCATAATAAATTATATTGTGTTTAAATATTTTCAATAAGACATGGACAAGCTAATTTATCGATACAGCTGGCCGTAAAAATTTGAATCGATTCATTGATACTTATCAAATATTTTTTTGCGATTTAAAGGAATTAAGTTTTAGGCAAGAAACAGTAATTTTTGAGATGTAAAATTATGTTACGTTAATTTTGTGTTATAGAACAATGTTTTATGATTACTTTATACGTATTTATAAATTTTTTAAATAAAATTCACAGTTATTGATTCTCTTACAATACGTCCAACTATGGGCCGTATTTGCATTTTATTTTCATTGCTAAGACATTTAGCAAAATACTGTGAGTATATTTTGCTATAATTGAGCAATTTTTAAGACTCCTTGAGATTCAAATTTTTTGTTTATGTTTGTTCGTTTATTGTGAATAAGAAATTTTATCTGTCACCTGTCTTTTATACGTATCATTATAAGTTAATTGTTTTACTCCAAGCAATTTCTGTATGCTTGTGGCCCATTTCTATACTCCTTGAATATAGTTAGCTATTAGCATTACGACTCAAGGAATAATATATCGATATTCAATAAAATTATGTTGTGTGTTTATCGAGAATATTTTTCTATCTATTCTTTCATGTAGTACATATGTTTAAGTTTATTTGAGTATTTATGTACCAATTAGCACGGAATGAATGTAACACATTACTTGAAAATTCACATTAATATTTTTTGAAAGGACATTGGTTTCCAGACTCGACAAATAAAGGTTTGTACAATTAATGCAAGAAAGTGCAAAGCGTGTTTCATAAATTGCTAATAATTAAATAAATGTTACCTAGTGCAGTGGAAATACACAATTTTTAAGCAGAATTTGTTTCATTAATACATTAGTAACGTGGGTACGCATGAACCAAGAATTTAGAGAAATATAATTAAGAATGTTTATGACAAATAGATCAGCGGAATAAATATTTATAATTGAAAATATTTCATAATAGTAGAAACAATCAAAAAACAGTTATTTTGCAGTAAGTTTGCTAATATACGGTGCCGCAAAAATATATTTTCTGCTTTTAGATAGTGTGTCACCGGAGGCACTACGCGTTACATGGACAACGCGGTGAATCATTTAAATCTATCACTAAGATTTTTTCATCTGAATGCCCTAGCAAGTGCGCAGTACGTTATTGGGAAGTCTGGGGGTGTAACCCCCAACGAGCAAGGCGAGTCTCATCTTATATAAGCCCCTTCGTGTAACTGACTCATTCATTCACTCACTCATCTAGTAATCATAAGTGTTGGGTACCTTGTACTTGTCGTACAAGCATGAAACTTGGTTCATCTTGTAGCTGGACAATGACAATGAATGTTAAAATTCCTTATATTTGACAATATCAATTTAAAAGTACATTTTTCGGTGATTTAATATTACGTAAATCACACGAAAACATTGGCTTGTGGATGTGCCATGCAAACTTGTCGAAGCCACCTCGAATGTTTTGTTTACAAAAGTATTGTACGTCTAATGGCGGCGAACTGCAGAAGAATCGTATTGGGATGTTGGATCAAATGATATTGTGGAAGTTATTTAAGGTTTTAATATACGTATGAAAAGTATAGTGTACTATATATGTGTTTAGCTGTCTTGTGTCTTCGAGCAAAAAAAATCGTATCTTTGAAACCTAATTTAAAATGGCATCAACGACTAGTTCCAAAACGTAATCGTATTGAAGATTCAATCGTCGAAATAACAAGTATTCTTTAATGTGTCGAATATGCTTTTGTGAATTATTTGCTCAGATACGTATATTTATTTAATTTACAATATTTACAATGCAAAAGTGTGGATTGGAATTCGTAAGATACTTATAAGGAATCTATCATTGTCCTTGACAAGCTTAATATAACTCGCTTTGAATGTATTCGCAGATTTCAATAACTTTGTAATATTGATATTGAGATTCGTTTAACTATTTTGAAAAGTGCAAAAACTATGAACATTATAAATTCGATCGAGTTTTTATTTTATCAATGAAACATGTAATCAACAAGCGGTGGTAATTTGTATAGATCCCCTGATTCATTTCTAAAGTTTGTTTACGTTCGTGCAGAATGAATTTTTAGGCAAGAAACAATAATCTTTACCACGTGAAAGAATGTTTGCTTAGTTTTATATTTCACAACAGTGTTTAATGTTCAACATGTAACGTATATATTGATTTATCTAAGAAAATTTGCGGTATCTCTTACAATCTGTCCGACAACGGACCGTATTTACATTTCATTTTTAATATGAATCGGTCCATTGATCCTTTTCATAACTTTGTTTACAATCTTAAAGAATAAAATACAAGCATGAAACTTGGTCTATCTTGTAGCTGGAGAATGACAATGAATATTTAAATTCCTAAAATTTGACAATATTAATTTAAAAGTACATTTTACGGTGATTTATTATGACGTTAATCACAGGAACATTAGCTTGTGTATATTATTATGCAAGAGAAGTCGAATGAGATCAATTAGAATTGAAAACGTTTATTGGGAAACATACAATCTAAAATTTCCAAAATATGTGTTCACTATTTTATGTCAGAATAACTAGAAGATTGGTGTCAGGCTAAAGTAGAGTCGCAAATTAACCCCTGTAAAAAGAATTTTCTTAAAAACAAGTATGAGAAGTTATGCCCTTCGATGCACATTACCACCATTTTCTAAAAATCGAGGATTTAAAAAAATGGGTGTTGACTATTCTAACAGCATAACTTGAAATATAGTGTCAGGGGATAATTAGAGTCTCAAATTAATCCCTGTACTAGGAATTTTCTTAAAAACAAATATGAAAGAAGCTATGCCCAACGATGTACATTAATAACTTTTTCTATAAAAGTAAATGTCTTCGTTTTTTTTAGAAATTTTGCAGCGCAGTAAATTTAGCAAAAAAGAATTAAGTAATGAAAACTGAATGAGATTAATTTGAATAGAATATCGTAAATGGGAAGGACACAAACTAGGATTTTCAACATGGAAGAACAGATCTGAAAGAAGGTATGCCCCCAAATGCATTTTAAACATAACTTTGTATAAAGGTGAACATCCTCGTATTTATTATGTATTTTGAATTGCAATAAAGTTAGCAAAATTAAGCAACAGGAATCGAGTAAGATCAATTTGATTTAAAAACATTAATTGGGAAAAATACAATCTAGGATTTCAAACATTGGAGTTCACTATTATGTGGCGGAATAACTATATAATTGGTGTCAGGCTACAGTAGAGTATCAAATTTTAATCCAATTTTCTATACATGTATCTCCGGTTATTTTAGAAATTTTGCGATGCAGATAATTTAGCGTAAAGGAATGAAACAAGACGAAATGGGTGAGAGCAATTAGAATGGAAACCTAAAATTGGGAAGGACAGAATCAAGGATTTCCAACAAAGGTGTTCACTATTTTGTTACACAATAACTTGAAATTTTGTGTCAAGACTAAAATAAGAGTTCGAAATTTTTATTGCTATTATACGGTGCCGTCGAAACCTATTTCCTGCTTTTAGATAAAGTTTCACCTGACTACGCGTTTAATGGATTTCGTGGTAAATCATTTAAATATAGCAAAAGGTTTCCCCCCACCTCTGGATGCCCTAGCACGGGCGCAGCCCGTTATTTGGGGGTCTGGGGAGCAAGGCGAGTCTCATCTTATATAAGCCCCTTCGTGTAACTCATTCATTCACTCACTCATCTAGTAATCAGAAGTATTAGGTACTTGTACTGATCGTACAAGCATGAAACTTGGTCCATGTTGTAGCTGGAGAATGGCAATGAATGTTAAAATTCCTTATATTTGACAATATCAATTTTTAAATACATTTCCCGGTAATTTAATATTACGTAAATCACACGAATATTAGCTTGTGGATGTGCCATGCAAACTTGTCAAAGTCACATCGAATGTTTGTTTACAAAACTATTGTACGTCTAATGGCGGCGAACTGCAGAAGAATCGTATTGGGATGTTAATCAAAGGATAGTGCAAGTTATTTAAGGTTTTATAGACGTCTTAAAAGTATTGTGTACTATATGAGTTTAATTGTTTTGTGTCTTTGTGCAAAAATTAAGTGACAAAAATCGTATCTTTGAAAACTAATTTGAAACGGCATCAATGACTAGTTCCCAAACGTAATCGTAGTCAAGTTTTATTCGTCGAAATAACATTTATTCATTTATGTGTCGTATGCGTTTTTGTGAATGATTTGTTCAGGTTCGTATTTGTATTATTATTTATATTGCAGTTGTTAATTATTTCCATTGAAAAGTGTGTTTTTAATACGTAAGATACTTATAAGGAATTTATTATATTTCTAGACATGTTTGATATAACTGGCTTTGAATAACTTTGTAGTATTGGTGTTGAAATTCGTTTAACTATTTTAAAAAGTCCAAAATCTATGAACATTTTAAATTATATCGTGTTTTTATTTTATCAATACGACATGTACGCAACAAGCGGTGGAAATTTGTATAGATCCCCTGATTCATTTCTAAAGTTTGTTTACGTTCGCGCAGAATGAACATTTAGGCAAGAAACAATAATTTTTTACCATGTGAAAGAATGTTTGGTTAGTTTTATATTTCACAACAGTGTTTAATGTTCAACATGAAATGTGTATATTAATTTATCTAAGAAATTTTTTGGAATCTTTTACAATAGTCCAACTACTGACCGTATTTACATTTCATTTTTAATATGAAACGATTCATTGACTAGTTCCCAAACGCAATCGTAGTTATGTCGTCGAAATAACTTTTATTTAAAAATGTGTTGTATGCCTTTTTGTGAATAATTAGCTCAGGTACGCATTCGTAATTTTATTAACATTGCAATGATGCGTATTGTTTTCGTTACCAAAGAGTGTTTTTGAATATGTGAGATACATATAATGAATTTGTTATTTTACAAGACATTTTTGATATCACTCACTTTTAAGTTTTTTTGTAGCATTGATATTTCATATTACACGTGTAATGAAACATTATATGTGTAATAATTTCACTAATATGTTAGGAATGAATAAATTTAGATTGTATAAATGCTTCAGAACGCTTCCAAGTCTTAGAATATTCGAATATTATAAGTTTGAAGTCATTGTTTCGTGTATTTTCCATTTTACGATTTATCTTACTTTTACTTTGAAATTTAATTCAAGTTATCGAGCATGTGTTTGTTGAAAGTATAAAGAAGTATTTTATGACTTTATTTTAGTGCATATTATTTCAATTTGCAACATTTATCATCATACCTATTCCGTATTAAAGATCTATTACATCTTACTTATTACTCCATCCATCCACGGTTATCGTGGTGTAGGGGACTTTGCTTACACATTGGAAGGTCGATGGTTCGAATCTCGAGAGAATCAATACACATTCTCGCTGAGTTTTTTCTGCATAACATTTTAAGAAATATTACGTTACTTCCGTTTAAAAAAATATTTTTTTGTTTTGTACAAGGTAAAGAAATTTTGAAATTTTTTTTCCGGGGAATTAAGATAGCGCCATAAGATAACATGGGTTCCGATGCCTGGCGGTCTGGCGCCGCGCGGACGGCGAAAATTGTAATTGCTTTCGTTAGAATCAACTCACGATTTAGTAGACTTACACTTATCGAAACGTTCTGTAATTCGACATATCGGAAGAATAATTATATCTGACAATAATGATTACTTCCATGTTTTGTGTTATTACATTTCCATTTCAAAATATCGTATTTAATATTGAAGATTGCAAAATTTTATCAGAAGCATTACGTAAAATGTACGTTGCTTACGTTTTGCGTTCTATTCAACCGATGAAAATGTCAAAGCGTATAAATTAAAGAAAAATAATTGAATTTTATTTTTTATACGAAACATTTCTCTCGAAATTGCATGTTCTTTCTGAAAATGAGCCGTAAATCCAAGTTACGATAGGCGGCGGCCGTGACTTCAGTTTCTTATTCATGTTTCGTATCAATTTTTCGCATTCGGTCCTTTTAAATCTTTATGAAACATATTAAATATGTAATAATTTCACTAATATGTTAGGAATGAATAAATTTAGATTGTATAAATGCTTCAGAACGCTTCCAAGTCTTAGAATATTCGAATATTATAAGTTTCAAGTCATTGTTTCGTGTATTTTCCATTTTAAGATTTATCTTACTTTTACTTTGAAATTTAATTCAAGTTATCGAGCATATGTTTGTTGAAAGAATAAAAAAGTATCCTATGACTTTATTATAGTCAATATAATTCCAATTTGCAAGATTTATACTGATTGCCTTTGCGTATTAAAGCTCAATTACATTTGAGAAAATAAAGTTATTGCCCAATCGGTCTTGTGGCGTAGGGGTAAGGCGTGAACGTGCTTTTGGAAAGTCGAAGGTTCGAAATTCGGAATAATCATTGTGCATTTTTGTTGATTTTTTGCTGCATAACATTTTATAAAATAATATGTTACTTCCAATTTAAAAAATACTTTCGCGTTTTTAACAAAGGAAAGGAATATTTTTTCCAGGGTCGAAGCTCATGTGAATTCCCAATTTTTTTATTTAATTTTGTCCACATAACTTTGTTTCAAATAAGACGTAAAATATATTTCGAATTTAATTTTTGTGATTCTTTAAAAACAATTCCAATTTATTGTAAATATAGTCATGATTTCATATTTAATTGTTGTTCATGATTTGAGTCTGGAAAATTCCTATTATTTGTTCATTGGAAGAAAATTTATATCTGATGGTAATGTTTGCATCTATTTAATATTTTATTCCATTAAATAATAATGCATTTAACACATTACACGCAATTCCTAATATTTTAAAATAATTGTAAGCGCGGGAGTTTGAATGTTTGAATCAACTTAAGTGTTATAGTTTGAATGTTATTTTAATAATGGTAAACTTTACTCTTAAAAGATGGTTAGTTTCTTCAGAAATTACTTGTAAACTGAGCAAGAACCACCCGCGGTTTTGGACGAGTGTCTCTGTATAGTGCACTTGATAGATATTCTTTTCTTTTAGATGTAGTATGAACCTCTGATTACCTTTATATGAACAGAATTCTCGCTGTCGAATGTGCATTGTTCATTTTTATTAAAACGATGTCATTTATCATTATTATAAACTCATAATATTATTATTATTAGTAGTAGTAGTAGTATCAACTAGTAAGAACATAAACAATAAGTATAAAATTTATATCAGTAGTTGGAAATCTTATTCAGTGTATTTCACATGAAGTTATTGAAGGTTTCACAAGTACATACACCATACGTTATATTTGTTATTTCTGAGAAAAAAATATTGTACTAATACTTCTTAGATTACTGAAAAATAATTTATTGTTTCATTATTTATTTACTAAAGCACTATAGTTGCGTCGATTTGCCAACTTCTATTACAAATGTATTTCAAATTAGTCATGGCTATTGTTTCACTTGCATTTTTAATAGTAATGAATACTATATTAAATATTTTAATAATATTAAAAATATTTCTAACGGTGAACTAGAAGATAAAATATGTGTTAAGTTGTACTCAAGAAATAAATTTTTGGATATCAAAAAATTCATAATGTAAATATCAAACAAATCCAACTTATTGCTAACATTTTTGTTCATTTTTCTAGGATTCAATATTAGTGGCATGCTAATAAGAGTAGTATTTACTAATTTATTTATAAATTCATTTTTGAAAGCTTATATTGTATAACCTTGTGGAAAACTGAGAGACCAATGTGTTCAGCAATCCAGTTTAGTATTATTTTTATTTTAGTGGAGTGTGTGTCTGACATGAATATAAGTATTTTATTATCTCTCTTCTTGTTTTGTCGTGGATTAGAGCATGTATATATAATTAGCAATATCTGAGTCATTATTGCTGTGTAAAATTATTCAATTAGTTATTTTGTAGTTGCACAGTTAGTTGTTATCCTACTTCCTCATGCTTTTGTTATCAATACTAATATTCTCAATAGTTTTCTTATTATAATTACTGTACTTCCACTATATTCTAAGATAATATTCAATTAAAATATTTGTGAGTGATCGAATTAAAGAGTCATTCCACTGAAATGTTGAAAATAAATGGAAAAAATAAAAGTTTGAGTTGTAAAGTATATTTTTCATTTATTGTTTATTGAAATGGGAATATGTAACTAATTATGGGGGAGATTTATTTTAAAATAAAATAGTTCCTGAACTTGTTTGTTGTGTGAGATGATGCCACTCATTTTGTAATAATTGTTTAATCATTTTGTGGATTGTTTTGACAAAGTTGTAACATTGTTTTACAGTGTAATAAGATATTAATTATGGATGAATAATACATGAACTCAAGAAAACTAATCGTACTTTCTTCTTCTATCATTGATTACTTCCATATTATACATCATAGTGTAATTTGGTATATTTACTTGTACATCAGTTATGTGGTTGATATGCTATAATAGCTCGATACTGATATTATAATAGTTGCTTTAGTTAAAATAAGGCCTTTCCTTACTCACTTCTCTTTTCTTTATTGTTTCTTTTGATTTGTGCAAAAAATAGGAGCATGATCTGTGACATTACCCCTTAATTTATGAGCTATTAAATCAAATTTTGAATTTCCTGGAAATATTATGAATACCTGAGACATGACCTCTATTAAGGCATGGGGTTGTTTTTGAAGTATGTAACATGTAAATTTTATAAAAATTCTGAAATATTTTTCTCCATCTCTAACTAATATCAATGTACTAATTTTACAATCTAATGCCATGATCAATTTTGTTTTCTATGGTCAGTACTTAAATTGATGTCTGATTATCAGTATAAAAATGGTTCTAAGGAGTTAAGTGTTGGGACAAATGTAAACTCCATTAAGAATGGTATTTTGCCTAATATTAGAGATCCAATTAAAACATTTAGAGGTTAGCTGATGAAAATTTTACTATTTCAACACAAATCATATGTAATTGTTATTTATTATTAATTGAAAAAAATGAGTTCCTAACTATCATGCCATCAGGAACTCATGACTAGTTGTGGAAGATAATACATTATGAAATATTATTTCATGGTAGTAATTTGTTACTTCTGCAAAAGAATTGTGAACAACTTTTATAGAATTGTTTATAAAAATTAATTTTTTTTCAACAAATATCCAACATGATTGTACTCAAAGGTTTTGAAAGCAAGAAATGCATTGGCTTATATCATAAACACAACTTCCCAACATAATATTTTTGTAGTTAATTTTGACTAAATTTTCTTGAGAACCACAGAGTTTAAGGTATACAGCAGAGTTTGATTATTCTTCTATTTCTGTGTGATATACCTAATTTTAATTTTGCATTGAAATTTTTAATGACTCATTTTGGGAGACAGATTTTGTGTTCACTCTTATTAATGTTCCATGTTCCACATCAGATTAATTAGGGTAGAATGAAATCTGAATAAGTTGTAAAGATTGAAACAATCACATTATGTTAGTTATGAATACAACAGTGATAGATATTGACGGGTAGTTTAGATAGATGAGAATGAAAATAACCCTCTTCACAATAATGTTGAATGTGCAATGTACTGAAGTCAAAATATATTTCATAAAGAGAGAAAAACTGCTCACAATAAGAAAACCTATTGTGCAAGGTTTGGATTTCTATTTTTTCTTGTTTCCGGAAGATTATTGTGTTCAAATTTCTACTGAGTGAAGATAGGTGCTAAAAATTTTGTAATATCTTTTTTGTGTTATTTGTTAATAACTCCATTACTCTTTAGAGCAGACTTGGCCTTCAGTATTTAATTTCTTAATTATATACATCAAATATGGATGATATATATTAATTTAAATAATATTCATTGCGTCAATTCTAATAAAATAAATAAAATAAAAATAAATACAAAAATAAATATTTATGTTTATAGAGAATATCATTCAAGACATGTCACAATTTTGGGGATATGTAGAAAGTTCCCTTTGTCAAGATTTAATGAATATTCCCGGTTGAAAAGGTACATATGGGTGCCAGAGTTTTAGTAAAGATTTTAATACCATCTGGCACACATTTAAGGCATGAGTTAAGCAAATATTCATTTGAATGTGGACGAGCAAGCAATATGCTGTTATAAATTAAAAAATGTCATGTATTCAAAGAAATTATTTAACGTAATAAATTATAATGATTTAGGGTGTTTACAGTTTTGCTAGGGAAATTCATTAGAAATAATTAGGTAACATTATTATAATTTGGTAATTATTTTAATAGGTAATTTTTTTTATTTTAGAAAAGATATACGTCATTTTTTAAATAAAAATCATCGCGGTGAATCATTTAAAACTAGCAATAAGGTTTTTCAGTGAATTTTTCAGTGATTTAACATAACGTAAATCACACGAAGATTAGCTTATGGATGTGCCATGCAAACTTGTCAAAGCCACCTTGAATGTTTGTTTACAAAAGCATTGTACGTCTAATGGCGGTGAACGTTATTAGAATCGTATTGGGATTTTAATCAAAGGATAGTGAAAGTTATTTAACGTTTTTATACTTTGGAGTTTTAGTTTGCTTGATACGACCGCGTGCAAAGTGATTTTTTCGAAGAGCACTCGACAACTCTAAGAGATGTTTGCACTCTTATCTTTTGGGAGCACGTGCCACATATCGGGGAGTATCGAAAACACGAGTTCTTTGAGACCGGGTATCGCGGCATATGTCTCCTCTCTCACTGTGAATGTATCATCTTCGTTGAGTGTCATGCCTGCATTCCCCAAATACATCACATCATCGACGATATATGGTCCTTATTCACTATCCGTGCGTCCCCTAATCACAGCCAACCATTCAAAGTACCACGGAGATTTGCGAACGGATAAACCAAGCTCACCTATATTATCCCCCTCCTCTTCTAGCTCTTCTTTATAAGGGCGGTAGGAGGAGGTAGATTGTTCTGCATGAAGGTGGTGAAGCGAAAGAGGGGAAGGATGGCATCTGTTTTTTGTCGTCCCTTCTCGATGGCATTCTCTACAGGTTCCTTCACATAGATATCCAACAGTCAACTGCGATCACCCTCCATGACGTGGCGCGCTTGTATTTTTGCGCGAATGTTTTCACGAACGCGATCAGTTTCATCTTCTAACACTAGAGAAGGAGACGTGGAGACGGCGACTATGGTATTCCGTGCGCTTGTTTTTTGTTGTTCAACATTTCGGTCTCTGATGTCACCCATTTTTGACGACTCGCCTCCGCATTTTCTATGGTAGCCTTAAGTAGTGCTTCGCGCGATTGTATTGCTCCACTTGGTTTGCTCGGTTTTCCTTTTCCTCTGAAAGACATCGCTATTTTCCCGCCTAACATTATTTTCACTTTCATGACAGCAGCGTTTTCCAATGCCGTTGCACGTTCTCCAAGTCCCTCACCGTAAGAGGTCACGCGCTCCCACGCTTGTTTTTCAAGTTCTTCGGCCGCTTTCTTGCATTAATCACCTCCCTTGTAGTGATGGTAGGCAATATTATGCCTGATACCTCAATCCCCACGCACTAAATGTATTATCAATTTTTATACCGATTCCGCAGAATTGGTTGCCCAGAATATGCAGTTGAATAGGCAGTGCATTAATGGCGCGATTGACCCAACCACCAATCACACCGCGACCGCTCTTGCCTACAGCGCGCCGCTGAAACGGACTACCACGGAGCAGATCACTGTTATTCTTCTTCTTCACCCTTCTAATGACGTCACATCACTGTCGACTTATTTTTCCTACACCACCATTATATACGAGGTACGAGAAAACGATCAAAACCCTCGCGATACCGTCTATTTTGCATGCTTTGCGTCTTATCGATCGCGAGAAAGGTGAAGGGGTGTTGCTGCCAAACACGAAAAAACACGAGTTTGAAATCTTGAACAAGGAGAAATCACACCCTCCATTCTGCCTGTAAATGATTGCTAAGTTGTTGTCGTCTTGTTGAAAAGCAATCACTATGTTTGCATGATCACGAATCAGTTGTTTCGGAATTTTCGTATAGGTTTGACACAGGTACAACATAAGCGATATGTCTATGACGACTCGCCGTAAAATAGTCTTTGTTGCAATCTTGTTTCTCCATTGCAACATCATCGAACACAATGGTGCTATGGGGAATAACCTCTAATGGAGGGATCACCTTCTAGTTTTCAGGCAACATGAAATCCACAGAGACCATCCGTGACACGGTTTAGAAAATTATACAATGGTTGATCACACGGTGGTGTAGAGATGAATATGTTGAATCTTAAGACCGTTCGATTTTGTCAAGAGGGAAATGACAACATTTGTTTTCCCACAGCGCGATGGACACACAATCAGTGCATGAACGTTGTCCGTAAAAAGAGGACCGGTTCCACGCACCTGCGGAGAAGAAGAATCCAAGAGATGGACGACGTGCTAGGGGAGCGATGAAGACTGTTCAACCGCATCCTTTGAAAACAACTGGGTTGAACATGCGAATGTAACTCAATAAATAATGCAAACACCTCACGCTACACATTCGTCATCCTCCACGCGGTTAGCACGTATGTCTTTGCTCGCAACGTAGGAGACTGTGTGAAACTTAGAAGAGGCCATTATTATTTTGAAGACAAACGTATCACCGGTGTTGGTGAAACCAAAGCGGAGAGCGATGGTGCAACGAAAGTGTATGTGGATGCACTTGTTCGTGAAGCTACACGTGAGGAGGAAAAAAAACATTCAAACCCATAAGGAGTGGAAAATAAAACATCCCACCTGTCATCCACACCACACTCCGCAGTTCTTCAAATCGATCGTCTACCCTACCCGACGACTATTGGTCACTTGAACCTGATGCGTCTGCATATCATGCTCCTTATAATGGGGCACTGCGTGTGCTACGCTACTCTCCCTCACAGTGGGTGGCGATGAAATGTGTCCAACGGTGATGAACATTGGGTAAAACTCCATAAGACTAAATTTCTTCCGGTTGAGGCAATTTGTTATTTGCATTTAAATACCAACTCAGAACAAATGATGCGGGGGATAAAACGAGAAAACAGTATGCGGTTTTCATAGATTTTGAATGCATCATTCCCTATGCACATTGGTTTGTGGAATATCAAAATTTACACAAGTAAAAACAACATCCTAAAGAGAAGGGTAAAAGAATGTAAAAGATGGCACAGAGACGTCGAAAGAACCAGAAGAAGAAGATGAAAGTGCTCCCGATAAGCAAGCGTGTGGGGAAATTTCCCTTCCTTCCCCTCCTTCCTTCCTGCCCCTGATTGGTATCTTAGGTGCCATGGGTTCTCTCGCCGGGTGGCGCTGTGAATAATGCGAAAACCGCAAAACGCAAACTCAAAGAGATGCGAAGAAACTGCGTCATAGCAAAGCGATGGAGGGGAAGGGTGTTTTTGTAGCGCGACGTGAAAAACGTCGAAAGGCTAAGGGAGTGTGCGGAAGGAGGAGGAAGAGTGCGGAAAGAGTGGTAGTAAGCAACAACCAACAAAGAAACGTTTTGAAGGGGATTCCACAACAGCATGACACATCAAGAAATGTTGCATCTCGCTCGTGCATTGAGAATCCCCTATTTCAAAGGTGTGTTTATTGACAATACATTGCCGCGTAAGAAGCAAAGACTAGAATCGGGTGTTGAATTGATAATCTGGATGATAGTTCGGGACCTGGCACACCTTTCATTCAACCCAAATGTGCTATTTTAACTCCTTCGGTTTACCTCCCCCACCTGAATTTCTCATTTATGTCGGCATACAACGTTGTCGTAACCTAACCTACAACAGAACGCAAGTACAAGATTTTAATACTGAAAATTGCGGTCGACTATGTCTCCAAATCCTATATTACGATTGGAAAAGGGTTGTGTCGTAAATCGAGATGATGATTCGAACACTCGCCCTTTACGGTACTGCTCCCGCGTTGATGGTGCGTTACACATCACCCATCTTGTTAGACGGATCCAATGAACTCGCACTCTTAAGTGTGCAAACCAAGAAAACAGTTTTAAACGTGCTTGGCGATTGCAGTCGTTTCAGTTACGAGGACAACGAAACGAATTAAGTGTATCTCATCACCCTCCCTGTTGGCACCTATACCATAGACAATATCGCACACTACCTCAACACCCTCCTCCGTCAACAGTTTCCGGAAGATTTTCGTAGTAAAACATTTTTTCGACCTTCAAGCGGATACACTTACACACAAGTGTCTTGCGAAAACATCGTTTCAACTCGATTTAAACGTTGAAAAATCCATCGGTCAACTCCTCGGAAGTCACACTATTCTCGCACTCACACTTGCAAACACCTATCACATCTCGGAGAAGGAGGTCGATTTATCTGATTGTTTCAATAGCTTTATCAATTGTAATATTATTGAGAGCAGATTCATAAATAGCCGAATGGCGCACACCCTCCATCAATTTTATATGGACAATTTGTCTAGTTCTATTGTTGAAGAAACGTTGCAACACGTCATGGGACATCGTGTGACTACACGTTATATTGACGACATTACCATTCGTTTGGAGAACAGTGATGGTACGCTCACACGCTTCCGCGAAGGAACACCTGCATTTGGCTGTCTTCTGCTAAGACCCGAGCCATGTATAAAATAAAACCGTTTCCCTGTCAACAGCTCACTGTGCTTTGTACCCCTGCACACAGAAGAGCAGACACGTGTTATGTGCGTTGTGCTATATCCTGCTACATGATGAAAAGACGAAGAAGAACAAGTGATGTGAGTTGGAAGGAAAACCTTTACGATACCTGTCTTCACATCGAAGACGTGCAAACCATGCGTAGGGAGACGCATGTTGTGGGATATGAGATGCATAATTATACTACTTACTCCAAAAGCTAAAATCACAACGATGAAATATGTATCGTCGTGTATAACAAGGATGCATTGCCATACGACAGTGTGATTGTGATCGAGGGAAAAGCTATGAAAAATTGCTGCAACGAGGACACCCTCTCAACTCGACGAAAATGGGTGGGTCTTTCTTGTTTTTGAAATTCGTTGTAAAATAAATGGCACACTGGTCGATTGTACACGACTTCCGAGTATTGCCACTACTATGAAGAATGTGCTTTGGTTCTCCACCGAAGAACATCGAGTTTCATTATGCGGGGTGGAGTGATACAGCTGCGCGAGGGTCACTACTCGACTCACTCATCCAGTCAGATGGACAATTCACTGCTTGGATTCGTCTCAAATTGTTGATGGGATTTGCGGAAGACCATACTCGCGTCATTTATGGTGATTCCCAAGAATTGGTCTTAGTACGCTCTAAGACCGGATAACGACAGTTTATACTCGACGGAAGCAGAAGTTGCAACACCGAGTTACATGCAAATTGATCGTATCACATGGCGCATGGTACATGTGAAGGTGGATCGAGCAATCGCGCTCTACCTCTCCGAAGTAGTGAAGCTTGGTAAGGATATCCCTATTTCATTCAGCAGTTGGGAACTCTATGAACTACCATCCCTCATCCAAACAACAAAGATTGTGTGGACGGTAAAGAACGTCTCCAAGGAGCTGCCGCTTTATGTCATATTCGCGTTGGAAACAGACAACCGTGATCATTTAAAGAAAAATGCAGGTGAATTCAACCACGCCGGTATGCGCACGGCAATATTATTTTTAAGCGATACCCGACTTCCCTACAATGAACTACGTATGGATTGGCTATCGAAACGGGTGGTGACATCCTCCCACCCGAAACGTACAACCTCTTTAAGGTATTTGAGCAAGGGTATTACGATAGAGAATCTTTCTCTGCCGTGACAGCGGATGTCTATTGCAAAATGTATCCGTTTATCGTGTTTCATTGTACAAAGATTGAGGAACCTACCATTTGATGGAACGTGGACGTCAAAATCGAGCTTGAAACAGACGAATACCCCACCGAAATCATCCGCCTATTGTCTGATTCTGTATCCGCGTGTCTGTAGTTATGTCCCTGTGGCTGGTATTGTCACCAAATATAACTAAAGACTCGCATGTCATCTCTCGTCAGTGGTGTTATGATCGTGTGAGAGGAAAGATTATGTCAACGCTTGAAGGGCAGCTGCAGGAACTGGAGAGGAAAGAGGGGGAGGACAATGAAGATGTCAACAGTTCTCGTAAAAGAGAGAAATGTACAGCGCGTTCATATGATAATATGATCCGAGTGGAGGAGGAGGAAGATAAGCAGGTGTGTCGTCGTTGCGGTATGAAAAAGATGAGGAAGGTGCGTGGACAAATAACTAGTACATAGAGAGGCAGAGGAAGGCGACAGGGGCAACAAGTCTCTCTCCTCCACCCGGCACATGACTATGGAAAATGATTTATGGAGGGAGTAAAACTTGCTATTCTTCAATCCATGCACCTCTGAATGTATATAAAAAAACGTACACACTTTTTTTGCAATGAAAACCTATGATACAATCATGTTCTCTCAATTCCTTTTCCTTCCTTCCCCTATTGATTTGTTGGTGAAAAATAAAAAACACCATAAGTAGAGATTTTACTATTTTTTTCACGTAACGAATTGTATCCATCAACAACATATCTTACTGTCGGTTTCATAGCCAAGAATTTATCTAGGTCTCGCTGCATTTTGAATATCTCATTATTGTAATGGCCATTACATTTTATTAATAAATAGTTGACATACACATTAAATTCATATGCATGCGTACTCGCTGTGTTCTTTTTTAAGAATTGGAGGGCAAAATTTGAAAGTTCACAACACTGCCTGGATGACCGTGAGAGCAAAATAAGATCATAAAACAGACCCTTGGAAGGAGGACGCTTACGCATTAGAACGCGCGGCATCGAGACCAAAGAAACAAGGAAACGGGGTGCCAAATAACCCGGATGGGAAGGGCACTGTAAAAATTTGGGAAGCAGATGTCAAAGTCAAAAAGAGAGTTCCTGAGTACTCCAAGAATAACCACAATTACAAACGTGTCCACAACAAAGAGGTTCATTAGAAGAGGCAGAGGAACGCGCCACGGGACCAAACGCACGATCGCGAACAAGTAAATGAGCCGCCAAAGACCTATCGACGCCGTGGTGGGCAAAACAAATTGGTTCGTGCAATATTGAGATGAGCAAGAAATCCATAGAAGTAGGTGGAGTGTCACGGGTTGAGAGGGAGCGGAAACACCTCTCACAATGAGATGACACGATGCTGCGTTCTAACAATAAGATCTTTCGGAAGCTGGAGACACATGGTCGATCTGAGGCGGCGGCGAAAAAGTTCGTTAAATTTAAAAGCTGATCGTATGATTCGTCGAGAGGGGAATGACGAAACATTCAACATAGCTAATCCGAGTAGTTCCGCGTGGAGTAGAAATAATGACGCAGGGGAGGGCGTAACTTGCTCCGCAAAATGTTGACAGAGTGGGGCTGAGGGAATAAAAAGCGGAGAGTTAGAGATTTTGAAGAAAGAGAGTTTTATCGGGAGGAGAGACGGATTTCCTACAGAGTTTTGCAGAGAGACATCTCTGATCATCAATCACTGGCGTCTAGAGCATTACTAGAGATTTTTAATTGATTTTGTGATCAGACACTTCAAATTTTCTTTTTGTAGTTCGCTGACACTTCGAATATTTCGGGATCGTCCCGCTTCAAGGCATATCATTTGCGTGGTGGATCAGGTTTTCCCTGATCACTATCTTCATGGAATTGATCGACCTAATTAGGGAGTTCGAGCGCGCTAACTTGGATTCAGCTTAATGAATCGTAACTACTTAGTTACCGAGGGGTTTCGGCATTAGTAATCCTCTCATAATGTGTTCGACTCGGATTTCACTACGACATCAATTAGCTAAGAGGCTAAGTGCCGTAATTAGGCCATCAAATGGTTCGTGCTGACTGAAGACGAGTGATACGGTACTTCAAAGGGCGACGCGCAGACCGGTGGCTCCAAGGCAACAAGTCAACAGCTGTAGGGTGGCGGTGCTGTTGCTTCGAGGCGGTTTTCGGGTCATTGATCCCCGAAGGGTCATGAACAACCACACCGTTTCGAGACTGACAGGCCATCCACACTACCCACAGTAAGGTAAAAACATTCTGATAGCAATCAAAAAAGCAGAAAAGTGGCGAGCTATTGTGAAGAAAAAGGTGCGTGTGCTTCGAGGTGAGGGCGTAACTATGAGTAAATTTGGTGACAGTTTACGGAAACAATTTATTTTGTAATCAAAATTAATCAGTCCATTTAATTAGTATGACATCAATGTGGTTGGAACTAATAGTGGACCAACACTAATGTCAATCAATAAACAAATGTGTTAACGTGTGATTTTGGGGGAAATGTACGGGGTTAATTATGAATAGTTAATAGATGTAACTTAATAGTTAGTAAATTGAACTTCATTTATCTGTATGAAACCATCACAACTGTGTATTTTATTGAATATATGGACCGAACCTGCCCATATCCGAACTTCCCTGGCAACAGCTAACCGGTGCAGATGCTGATAGCGGAGTGGGCTAGGTAGGTGGGCTACCAATGCCAGCTAACAAGCGTAGACATAATTAGTTACAATTTGGCGCCCAGAAGGTGTGGCTCACTCAATCAGCACCCTTACAATATTTATTGTGTTATAATTTGGAACTCAAACGTGAGGTCCAAATTTAATTATTTTGCAGTATATCTAGAAAACGAATAACAAATTAATGGATGAAAGTGTCAAAAGAAAGTGTTTTAAAACAGGGTAGTCGAATGTATATTAAAAACAAACACGAACTACTTACAAGCTTGTTTGTCCGCGACAAACCGCGTCTTAGTAGATGTAACTACCAACGTTTCGGCCATCGTGCTATGGCCTTCTTCAGGGTAATGTCAGAGTCGTACAGACCTAAGTCGCTGTCGTGCTCTGCGAGGTCGAACGTGTTACGCGTCTGTTATATAGATTGAGTTGGGTGGCTACGCCATGATTGGCCGGGCGCGGCGGCAATCTCTATGGCTTCTTTGATCCGTCTGGGACACCAACGATCCTCCTTAGTAATTATCTTAGTTTCATCAAAATTAAAATCATGCCCCGCCTCTATCGCATCTGACTTGGTTGTCCTTCTATATTTGAAATGTCTAATGTGTTCCCTCATTCTCTCTTCCTCAGTTCGTCCGGTTTCCCCTATGTATTCGCGACCGCATTTAGAAGGTACGGAGTAAATGCTGGCCGACGCCGGGGGGGGGGGTAGCTTGTCTTTAACTTTAACAAGAGATTTGCCTAACTTTTCAGGGGCGCTGTAGACAGGTATTATGTCATGTGTCTTGAGAATTTTACCAACCTTGTCAGTTACTCCTTCCACATATGGGAGTAAGGCGGTTTTAGGAAACTCGCGGTTTTCTTTATCTTCCGAACGAACGATGCGATTTGAGAGCATTGTTTATGGCCTTGTTGTTGTAGCCATCATTGCGGAAAGTATCACGCAAGAGTTCCGTTTCTTGGTCTAAACTCTCTTTGTCACATACTTTTTTGGTTCGGGTGACTAATGTTTTTAACATACCTGGATGGTTTGATAGCTGGATGGTGGTGTAACTCAGCATTCAAATAACGGTTGGTATGCGTTGTCTTGCGGTAAACGCTATGCGCAATGGAGCCGTCATTCTTCCTTTTTACAAGAACATCTAAAAACGGTAACTGACCATTGGATTCAATTTCCATAGTGAATTTGATGTTAGTACGGGCGTGGATGAAATCCAAAAATCTGTTAATATTTTCTCGTCCATGTTGCCATATGATGGTGTCATCCACGTATCGCAACCAAACTCTAGGTCTTAAGAAAGAATTTTCTTTAACCTCACTTTCAAATGCTCCCATAAAGATGTTGTTAATGACAGGAGAAGGGGCTGAACCCATAGCAGCTCCTTCTACTTGGGAGTAAAATTTACCATCAAACTGGAAAACAGTGGAGTTAAGACAAAATTCAGTCAGTTTAGCCCTCTCCAACGGTAAGCCTCGCTGTCTAAGCTGTTGTTCTATGACGTTTAGTGTTTCGCGAACCGGAACCTTCGTGAAAAGTGAGACAACATCGAAGCTCACCATGAGTTCCTCGTCGCCTAGAGTTATCTCACTTAGTATGTCTACAAAGTGTTCTGAATTTATGATAGTTGACGAGATAGTATCAGTCAGTGGTAAAAGTTTTTTTGCTAGAAAACGGGCGATGTTGAGTTGGTGCGTTGATGGCACTCACTATAGGTCTCAGGGGGACACCAGATTTGTGCACCTTGGGGAGACCGTACATTCTACGCATGACATTGTTATTTCTTTTTAAAGATGGTGTAGTCTCATCGGGTATGGATGAAGCATTGCTGATAAGTGCATATACTTCAGTCCTCAACTTTGTAAGATGGTTTGTACTTACCGGAGAGTATGTCCCGTGGCTCAGGAGTTCTTCCACCATGTTGATATATTCACATCTCTTCATAACTACTGTGGCGTTACCTTTATCGGCTGGCAATATCACTAAATCATCTCTTTCCTTAGGAGATCTTAACGCTCTTCTTTCTTCTTTACGGATGTTACTTTCGGTGGTTTGGTTCGAGATATCACCCTTGACGTTTCTCTCCTGATTTCTTGCGCGATGTTGGGAGAAATACCTACCAATGCACTTTCGACACCTGAAATAATATCGCCAGTGGGTATGTGTTTTGGCGTAACGGCGATGTTTAATTCTTTCTCAAGTAAGGACAAAGTTCCTTCCTCAAGAGGTTCACCTGAAAGATTGATAACATTATTTGCAGGTTTAGGAAAAGGCTTAGTATTTTTCAGATTCTGTGATAGTTTTTCGAACTGTCCTATTTACTGAGATCTCGTTTTCTCAGCGGACCACATGGCATGGCTGGCGGAGTCAGAATCCACCTTAGCCCAATCATAATTGAGTGATGCCGCTAGATATAAGTGTAAGCGGTATAAATCCGTTTCAAGGGAGGCAAGACATCTCATGTAAAGGATTCGTTTCCTCAACAGGGCTTGAGCCGAACGTTTGAGTATACGGCGAGCCGCAGGAGTTGTTAAATGGTGTTTAATTTTCACACAGTTTGGTTTGATTTCCTCGTCACGACACCTCATAAGAAAAGTCAAATGACATAAATGTCTAATTTGCTTATCCCTCTAATTAGAGAAAACTCTAGATTGTTTGGCTATCTCGTCCCCGTAGAGTTCAGTCAAATATAAACGTAGGCTTCCGCGGCCGGAGTCAATATAAGCTTGTTTGTCCGGGACAAACCGCGCCTTAGTAGATGTAACTACCAACGTTTCGGCCATCGTGCTGTGGCCTTCTTCAGGGTAATGTCACAGTCGTACAGACCTAAGTCGCTGTCGTGCTCTGCGAGGTCGAACGTGTTACGCGTAGGTTATATAGATTGGGTTGGGCGGCTACGCCATTTGGCCGCCGCGCCCGGCCAATCATGGACAAACGTTCGGAATTCGCAATCTCTCTGACTACGTCGATTTGTACTGGAAAATCGATGTGCATCTCGTCACCAACATCTTTGAATCGTTTCGAAACTTGTGTATGCATGTGTATTGGCTCGATCTTACACATTATCTCACCACACCGTCTGTGTCGTGGGATACCATGTTAAAAATGAGGGGGGATTTTGAATCTGCTCACCGACGAAGAGATGCTTCTCTTTTTTGAAAATAGGGTCCGCGGTGGTTTGTGTCAAGCGGGTGCTCGACATGCGTGAGCTAATAATGTCTTCATGGATGACAGATACAATACGTTACAACCAGATCGTTATCTTCAGTATATCGACTGTAACAATTTATATGGACAAGCTTTACCCATCGATGAATTTCAATGGGTGTCGGACGTTGTCAACTTTGATGTAGCGCGACCGGATGCGGAGGACGCGCCGAGCGGATATGTATTGAAAGTGGATCTCGATAATCCGTAACATCTCCGTGACACCTTCATCGACTTGCCGCTTTGTCCTGAGACACAAATACCACCCCATCCAAAGAATCGACAAACGAAACATATACCCACACTTCTTCCGAAACGACACGTCATTCACGTCATTCACATTACATCAAGCGTTAAACATGGATTACACACTTGTTCACATCCATCGCATTCTCTCCTTTCGCCAAAGGCACTAACTTCTCCCCTACCTCGAACGTAACACTGCATTGCGAAAGAATGTCACTTCTTTCGAAACCCCCCCAGGGGACTTACATTTAGTAAGTACGTGTTTGGCGAACACGGGGCCGCGAGCTGAGTCTGGCATTGCTCCCACTTACTTGTGCCATTCTCCTTCCTTTCTCTTTTCTGACCTCCCTTGGT
This sequence comes from Laupala kohalensis, assembly GCA_002313205.1. Lineage (NCBI taxonomy): Eukaryota > Metazoa > Arthropoda > Insecta > Orthoptera > Trigonidiidae > Laupala > Laupala kohalensis. The sequence goes on along the minus strand of NNCF01127584.1, from coordinate 89,837 downwards.
CACCTCTTGTTCTTTTCGATCCCGACGCTATTAGGGCTAGGGTATCTTTCATTTTCCTCTTTTTTTAATGGTTTTAGTACAGTCGTGAGATATGTTAGGATTTGAGTTTTGAGTTGTAATTCAGGAGGGTTTTTAGTGGGTATGGCTGAGTCATTCGGCGAGTCCCACACGCGGGGAGAGTCATGTTGGCTCTCCCTAGTGCGTAACTGCATTTTCCCTACCTGTACAAGTTTTAAGGACTCTAATGACCTCGATGTTGAAGAGTCCTAAAGCCCCACAAAAAAAATCTTTCGAAACGAATTTCTTTAAATTGGTGGTTAATGGTATATACGGGAAGAGTTGAAAGAATGAACGACAACATCGACGTAAATATCTCGTCCACACATGGGAGGGACGGTGCCTTGCGCGGTAACTCATTGCAGTTCCGGCATTTCTCTGTAGTCGACCAATCGAAGGTGATTATATGACAATCGAGCTCCTCAAAACAGAAGTGCGTATGAATAAACCTATTTATGTGGGTTTTTTCTTTTAGAACTCTCCCAATTTCACCTGTTCGATTTTCTATACGTTTCTCAAACCGTGCATTCCCGACATGTAGATGTTGTATATTCTGTCGACGTCGCATATTCTGTATTGTAGGAATCTAAGAATTCTTTATTAAGAATCATATAAAAACAAAATTAGAAAGAATAAAGTATGCCCGAAAGACGGGAGTTCGGAGAACGTGGACTGTCGAAAAATGACGCATGGGTTTCGTTGGAAAGTGGGATGAGATGGGAAAATTCCTAAGACGCGAGCGTCGGCGTCGTTTAATAAACGTCAACGGAAAATGGTGAGATGCTAGTACCATAGCTGTGGGAATTAAATGACCTGAACAAGGGAGCCCATGTTTGGGGGATGGGGAATAAGGAAGCCTCCTTTTAAAAGTGTAAAGGGAAAGAATGGTTCGGCGGTATACAACGGCAGATGTGGGTGCGAATACGTTTGGCGCACTAGTCAAGAAGGGGCTGGTCGATTGTTTATGAGGAGGCGGTGGCGAAGCACAACGTACCGACCAGGGGTTGCGGGTGGCGCAGAGAGGGAAGGAAGAGACGATTTGAAGGCAATGATCAACGGTCGAAAGGGTCTGGAACTTTCGAGAGCTTGATAGTTTGTTCTAGAAAAGACGTTGGATTCAAAATTAGGAAGAAGCAGGTAGGGTCAGAAAAATATTGAAGTGGGGAAATTTTTATGAAACGGAGCAAGTGGATAGGCTGAAAATAGGAACCGGTAGTGGAGAGTTTAACCAGTCATAACATTGACGAAGGAAGGGAAAAATCATGGTGACTGGTTAGAAACAGTCACGTGGTTTTTGAAATTAGTCACGTGAGAGAATTTTCGAGGGTACGGAGTGGGAAAAGAAGAGATAAAATAGAGAACCGAGGGAGCTCGAGACCACTTTTTAGAACTGTTTTTTTGTCGGAGATTTTTAGACACGCTTTTTCTGTGATTTTGAGATGACAGTGTTTTCGGAGATTTTATTTTGAATTCGGGGATTTTTTTGAGTACTACAAGTTTGTGGTTATTTTAAGACTAATGCTAAGAAATTCAGCAGCGTCGTCGGAATTTCTAACTATCCGACGCTTAGTTAGATTTGTCTGATGAATTTTTGAAACCCACAATCTCCATGTTACTTTCGGAGATTCAAAGATTTAGCTCGAGAATTCTTGAAAACTTAAGATAGAGTTTCGCGGAGATTTGACATTTGGTTCATTATGGTGAGAAGTACCATTCACCATAGTCGCACAGTGTGCAGTCAGTTGAACAACTTTTGATTCGTGGGGAGAATGAGGACAGTGTCAGCACGTCATCGTCCATTGACGCAGGTCGCTGATGAAGGCTGTTACTACTGCTGAACAGGGGGTGCACTTCAACCCGCTAGACTCCAACGAGGGTCTCATCTGCCAGGTGCCTTTAGAATTATCTGACCATCCCATCACGAAGGTAATCCGCTTAAACTGGGGCTTTCCAGCTAGTGAACATTTTCAAGGGGCCGCGCCAACTCGAAAAAAAAGTGCTGCGAAAGAAAAGAATGCAACGGCCTACGCTCAGGACATTTGTTCTATTATATAAATTTTACCAAGGCCTTCATAATGATGAGCGTCTGTCAAAATGTTTAGATTAATATAATTAAATTCTCTCTGTTTTATTAAGTAATTGGTAAAGATTATCTTTGTGTAAGTGAAGTAGGAATGATCTCATTCAATGTAACACATGTGAATTTTTGGGGGTTATGCTTTGTGTGGGTGCATGTCGTGAATGTTTAATTAAGTCAACATTTTATTTCATAAGCGTTTCCTAATTAATAAGGAACTTTGTATGTGGGGCTTACTTATGCCCGAATCCATGGTCAAATATAATATACCCTGAGATGAGAGAAGACCTGCGGCAAAAGAGTAATTAAATTAATTATATTTTTATGGTGTTTTATTGAAATTATTAACCTGGTAGTGGTGCATAATTCACCTTTAGACATATGATAGTTAAATTCTGTCACAGTATGATTTGATGAATCTGTATCCTTCCTACTATGATACATCCACATTTGATGCGTCTAATCGGTTTTGTATATTTCCGTGCAATAAGAAAGTATTAGCCTTGTTTAAGGATAAGTGTGGATGCGATATGTTTGTAGAATTTGTGGGTCTTTGACCAAAAATGTATGCGATTCAAATACTTTCTCCACATACCGCGTGCAGGGCAAAAGGTATTTAACACCCGGTTGTGCGACAGTATCGTTTATACTACTACTTAGACTGTTTATTCCACGACAAACCGCGCATG
>NNCF01127584.1:46955-74991 GCA_002313205.1 Laupala kohalensis | reverse complement strand
CAGATATATATATATATGCGTCTATGGGGTCGCATTGTCTTCAGTGATGCGGTTGCTATTTCCGTTTGAACAGTATTTTCCACAGTTCCATTTTCTACAGCATCAATTAATGCCTAAATCGAAAAAAACTCTTTTTTTTTCGAGAAAATCACGTAAACTGAAGCGGAGCCGTTTTCTTTGTGAATTATTCTTCTAATTGCCCTGTAAGGTATGAAAATTTTAATGTAATTGCGTTCCTATTTCCATTCACTATGTTTTAATAGGTTCTTCTCGCTATGTTAAGCCGGTACTTTTACTAGAATATTAAAAACACATAAGCCCGCGAAAGTTTCTCCATATAAGCCAATAGTAATTTAAAATGAAATAATTCAAAATTTTCTGCCGTAAGGGTATGAAAATTCATCGCCACTGAATACAGAGTGGTTCAAACTCATTTAAAACATTTTTGGGGGGTACTTAAGCCTCGTCACTCACGCACATACTCGTAATACCTTAACAGTAGTTTACAGCCTCTCTAGGAAACACTCACAAAAATGTTTCTTCAGTATCTACAGTTAATATAGTCCCAGAGTCATTTAAATAATCAAGAAGCGTTTCATAAATCAACTTCTTTAAAATGCTTAACTGATTCACGCAGGGCAAGAATTCTTTCTTAAAATCACCCACTATGATATTAAAATCACCCACTATCTGACAACTTGTGCGAATAGTTGTGCAAACACAACACTAAGGTCGACCACGTACATCCGGTTTCCGGATAAGGATTCCGAATCAGATAACCCGAATGCGTTCCTTAAATTTCTTTGCTACCTCGTACATCCTCGAGCTTCTCGGGGAAGTGAATTGGCCACGACACAGCCCCATCAGCTTCTTCAACCTAAAACACCTACCCCGGAGACTTGAGGATGAACGAGGCAAGGAAGTTAAATTACTTGTGCTGGGAGAAGTCGGCATAAGACCGACCATGCCTTGAGGTGGAGCTGCATAGGGCACGGAGGTTGACGTCCCCTGAGGTGGAAGGTCTGCACTCCAGCACTCCTTCCAGTGTGGAGACCAGGTCATCTTCAACCTCCATGCACTCCACTTCAGTGGTGATGGGGTGATCTGGACAACATTAACAATAACAGTTAAAAATTAACCTAATATAGATAATCGAAATAAATAAATCAAATGGTAAAAAAGTATTATTTTCACAAAATTTTCATTTTACCAAAGACACTGCAGAGTTGAAAATACTCTTTCACAAAAATAAAATTATGTATAAGAGCTTACATATTTAGAATTGCATAAAAAATTCCAAAAAATTTTAAAGAAACCAATTTGGTTAAAAAGAAAAAAAGATGTGTTCTAATATTAACTCTTCCATACTTCTCATATAAGTGGAACAATAATTGAAAGATAAAATTATTTCCATAAGTCTTAGAACTTACCATGAGTTAATCGGTATTCATTGAATTCTACCAAATTCCCTATGGTCTGTATACCAGGAGGATCTGCAAGTAAAAGATAGGAATAATAGATTGCCAGTAATAATAAACGATAAAAATAAAAAAACAACTTTAACCTAATGTACTCATTTCTCGCATTGTCAACAACCTGGTGAAAATTGTGACGGACCGGGACTCGAACCCGGTTTTGTCTGCAGTAGCTGCAGGTGTGCTGTCTACCGCACCACCCCCCTCGAATTTCAAAACAAGTCTACAAAAGGTCCCGCGTTCGAGTTCGAGTCCATCGCACTTTCACCTGGCCACAGACGATTCAAACTTTCATCAAAAGCAGTGCGTTAAAAACAAATACTCACTTCTTGTTGGAATTGATCCCTGCTTTAGGGTAACCCTAATTTTTGCTGCATTGCGATCGGGGTTGGAGTAGCAGGAATCCTCGAAATGGAGAGAGCATACAACTATATTCTTCCATTTCGGGATATCCCACTCTCTGCTGGGTCGTAGGCCCAAAAACTCCAACCACCGATCGCACGTTTTGATGTGAGCAGCCTTCCCCGGGATTCGGTGGAAGAACAAATCCTTGTTTCTCCACCTCGTGGCCTCACAAAGAGTGCATTTATTACTGTAATATTTCAAAACATACAATTAATACCTCCTCATAGAGTACGTTAACATACTATACACTTCACGAAAAATAAATTAATTACCTGGACATTTCGGCACTAATTCACAGCCTGCAAACAGCGCACAAAAAACAATAAAACTTGTTAACTGCTCGTTCGTGCTCGTTGCATGCGCGAGTCAGCAGCAAGATGCCGGGTGATAGCCGTTGCCACCGTTGCTTTCGAATCTGGTCTGGTGTTGAATAAGAGCGATCTAGCGGACGCCAAATACACTATTACAGGCAATTTCTGACTACACTAACGCTATCTGAATAATAACTTCAGCAACCGTAAGTAGACCATAGCCTCCTATGCAGTGCCGAGGCCCTGGTCTCGACACAGAGAACCGCCTTTTGTTTACGTACAGGTTGTACACAACACAAAAAATAACATACAATTCTCAATGGAGCAAGATTACAAAAACTAACATTTTTATGTTAAATAATCGTACCTGTAACATAATATCGTTGTAAACATTGAAACAATAGATTTTATTTATGATTTTTTTAGCGCATAAACCTCTTCATGGACTGCATGAAAATTTCCAGACTCTAGCGCTTGGATTCGTTCCGATCGTCGGGAATCCTTTCCATCAGGAATAAAATCAGACGTGTGTGGCATGAATTTCTACTAGCATTACTTCGGGCGCATTCGTTTGACGATTCGGAATCCTCATTCCTATTCCTGATTCGTAAACCGAAAGTGTGGCAGGTCCTGAAAATAAGGACTCCGATTCGTTCCAAACGTCAGGAATGGAATCGGATGTGTGAGCAAAGCCTATCTGTTCAAGCATGGCTTCGGACGCATTCGGGTTATCTGATTCGGAATCCTTATCCGGAAACCGGATGTACGTGGTCGACCTTAGTGTTGTGTTTGCACAACTATTCGCACAAGTTGTCAGATATCCTCTTTGTTTTACGTTGCCATAGTATCGTGTACATTCTGTGTACATTGCTGAAAATCATGACGGATGCAGAATTCTCACAAATTATCGATATCATTGTATCCTAAGTTATATTTCGGGTTCTACAAGGTTATATGGGGTTTGGTAGTAAATACTTACTACTAGTATTATTGATGAATAAATAATGAAGTTACTTTATACGTAACTGGGATCTAGGCTATCAGTATGGAAGATAGTATTCTTGAGAGAGAGCGTCTGTTCCTTGACATGAATGAAGAGTTGGAAGAGAAAAGTAAAGACATGTGGCAGGAGATAGAAAATGTTATGGTAAGATATTTTGGTTGACATTTCTTAATATCTGTTTACAAAATTTTATTGTATGAAGAGAATTCTTTTCATCCTGTTTTTTTACCTTTATAATTCGTATATTAAGTGTTGAGTATGTTTAGACCAATTCACAAGTATTTGTTGTTATTGCAATATTTTGGTATCCTTTATATCTTCATCATGACTTCACATTTGTTGTATACAATGTTTTTATTATCTCTCAATATGTAACTATAAAGATGAGTTTCCTTATTGGCAAGTTCTCTTGCTATTGAGTGGTATGTTGTCTTGTTATTGTGTAGTGTGGGTAATAATAATCGGAAGTATATCATTTGATGAATATTGTGTTGTAGAAAAGTTAAGTCTTGACGAGTATATTTATCATATAATAATTGTAACACTTGCAAGTTCTTATTTTGTGTTGAGAGGCAAATGTACCCTTGTTTTCAAATCCCTCCTTCCCCCAAAGTTTTATAATGTTCATATATTTGAAAGGTAGTGTGATAGTATACCTATATTTGAGTAACTCTTAAGTGTGTGTTGTGTTTACAAATCATTTTTAATTCTGTTGTGTCATAATTTTCTTGCAGAAAGTACAAGAAGATCACTCAAATTCAGTTGTTATAAGGAATCCAGTGTTATGTAATCAGCATACTTTGTAAGTTCAAATTCTTATTTTGATAGTTTTTTTCTGAATTCACTATTTAATACTGTTTAAATGTTAGAATACGGTTTTATGTTTATGACTCATTGTAAAATAATCAAACATATGATACTTCATTATAATTATGTCACATAATCAGAAGACATTTCCTCATCGTTACCCCAGTTGGATGTCACTTCTATTCTGAATGGAGTTTCAGCTACGCTCAATTGACAATTGGGAAAGCTTTTATATATATTTCAGCTTTTATATGTTATGGAAGGTACATCACTTAATGAAAAATTTTTAGTGAAGGTTTGTACATCATAAATATCATGTGATGTAGAATGTTATCTGGACTTCGTGTTGTGCAATCCCGTAAAACTGATTCAGTAAACTTAGGAAGCAGAACTTGAAGTATTGCTTTCAGGTGCTGAAGTGCATGAAAGCTCATTTAGTTCCAGGTTGCCAGTTAATAGGGACTCTAGGTCTACTCATGAATCAACATTCAATATTGCAGAGCAATATTTCAAAGAACTGCGACCAAGAGAATTTCAAAAGACTTTGTCTCCTGAAAAAGCTTCAAGTCATATTTCTTCTAGTGATGATTCATGGACACTAAGGTTAGCTTCTATTTGTACTTTGAATTTTTCCTTATACATCACAATGTCTGTGGATCATTGATAAACGTCATAAGATGAGATATGTTGAGCACACTTGTGGGTGTTCAGGGATGTGGCCAGCTTCCAAGCTAAATTTTAATAAGTTTGAAATTGTATTGAGCTTCTAGGGAAGAAAGCATACAGAATAAACAAGAAAGTAGAATAAACTAATACATTTGCTTGTATTATTATCAGGGCTCAAATTTTGCATGTTTTGCATATTTGTTTTCTGACTTTCTATGGCTCTGTGGAATTGATTTCTAGCAATTCTAATCTTGTGGGACCATTTGAATATACTTTAATAGTGCATTTAAATTCATATTTTTGAAGATTTTTGCTTGAACTCTGTAATATTAGGTTAAATTACTGTAATCAATTAAAATTTACATTATTATTGAAATATGGTTTATAGTGTATGAACAAGCTCAGGGGTATTGTTCAACTAATTCAATTTACACTTGCACTTTCTTAGAAATAAGGAGATACACATGCAACTTGTTTCTTAAAGTGCATATTTCAATTTTTTTTGTGCATTTAGTTTTATTTTTAGCTCATGTTTTGGACATTTTTAGCACATATGCTGAATGCATATTTTAAACTTTTATAGTGCATATTCTCCAATTTTTAAATTCATATCGATTCAAACCCTGGTTATTATATTTTCATCTATCATTATGAATTAGTTTTTCCAAATTTTCCATAACTTTGCAATTTTTTTGTGGACAATTTCATGTGTATTGTGTGTAATATCAAGGTTTCAATGCATAGTATGGGTCATCCTTGGGTGTTTAATTTCATATCATCATTATAATTTCATAAGATCTGAAAATTCTATACAAAAATATTTATGAGTACTTATTAATATAACATTTAGCAACATAACATAAGTATTGATAAATTATACAGTAAACATTAAGAAATTTGGTACAAATAAATTAACTAAGTTATTATAAATTTAGCTAACTAATTAGTATGTTTTCATAAACAGTAGATTACAATTATTGAAAGAGAAATTTTCCATTAAACAAATTTTGTTGGGCTAACTAACCTACACAGAAAACAGAGTAATGTCTAAAGACCCTTCCTTGGTAAATACCTCTGATGTCCTTTTAATCAATTAACAACTATTCTGATTGGGGTAAAACCTCCACTAAAATCTTTTAAATGACTTAAATTTTATTTCAATGCACATGTAGAATATTTTATGCCAATTGCTGTACCATTTGAGATAAATAAATAGCTAATATGTAACTATCTGCAATATTAAACATATTTTATTAAAGTTTTCTCCAATTTTACTTTTATTGCAAAGGTAAAAAATAAATACTCTATTTTCTCATGTAATTTACGCACTCCAATTTTTAGGACGATTTTCTCGATTTTTTAAAGTTCGCATAATTTACGCACCTTACTCTCGACTACAGAAGTTTTCTGTGAAGTTTGCTCATTCGCCTAGTTTCTACGGCCTATGGCCCGGCGGAGTGGCGGGGTCTGTAGTGCGACGGCTGTTCCGACGTCACGGAGCCTGTTAAGAGGTGCACCTGCTACAAATCCAGGAATCTTTGATGTCGGAGCTTTTACCGACAATTCACGGGAAAGGACGGGCCACTCCGCGCGGAAACAGACTTTCCGTTCCGACGGCGTGTGTACATAGATTTTACTAGTAATGATTAAAATATTTAATAATTCTTTTCTTCCCATAATTTATGAACCTTACATTTTAAGATCATTTTTGCGTCCGATAAAAGTGCATAAAATACACATGTAAATACGTATAATGACTTTTATAAAATATATACGAATTCATCATCAGATCTGTGGCATGCATACCTCCGACTCATATTTGCCGCGGTTACGGCCACCATCGGGGCGACTCGGGCCGCCCCGGCAGACATCGTGCCAAGCGCGCACAACTGGAACATACGAAAGAGGAGCCCCTCTTTCCCCACCGCGCTACCGGCGCGGAGGCGCTTCGCGCATGGCCACCGCCACCGCTGCCTCCGGCTGGCGGGAAACTCCTTCACCGCCGCCTCCCAGGCGGCAGGTATATATAGGGCAACCTCGCAACCCTTAGTTGAAGAGGAGCAGGAGCGAGCCTGGAGAAGTCTACTAGTTCCCGCCGTCTACAAGCCTTATACGCCAACGCCGACCACTTCGCTTACGTCAAAGGAAACCTCTTCCGGAACTTCGGAACAACGGCATGCTCTATACCCTGGATAACGACTACGCGCTTTCGACCACGGATTTCTCTACTAGGACCGCTGAACATCTTGACGCTGAACCTTTTGATGACAACTTCGCTACGTTTTTTGGTACATTGTATCCACACGGACATTGTCGTCCGTGGTAACTACCACGAATAAAACTTGTTGTTGAGTTTATACCATCTTATCAATTCCTTCCCTTAACGGGACACAACAAGTTATTTGGCGACGAGGATTAAAGTACGGGTACTAACATGGAGCAACTAGGCCAAGTGTTAGCCACCCTACAGCAACAACAACAACAATACCAACAACAACAGTAGAAACAGTGGGAACAACAGCAGGCCACGCTACAGCAACAGCAGAAGCAGTGGGAAGTTATCACGGTAGCACTTACAGCATTAAAACGACTTCACTTCCAAATCTGCCTCCGTTCGAACAATTCAACGAGACGACGGAACAGTGGAAATAATACAGTCTGAAGTTAGACCAACACTTCGTATGCCACGGAGTAACGGATGAAGCGCGTAAACGAGAATTCCTACTGGCTAACGTAGGGAACGCTACGTGCGCCCTGCTTAGGAAGCTTAGCCCAGAAATGGACCTCACGCAAATACCATACGACGAATTAAGAAACAGGCTAGACAGGCATTACAATCAGCAGCTACACGTCGTAGCAGCGAGATTCAAGTTCTTCTCATGTCGTCTGAAGATGGGCCAAACACACGCAGAGTGGATCACAGAGCTCAGGGGAATCGCGAAGCAGTGCAAATTTACATGCAACTCGACGAGTTGCCAAGCCCCGTACGTCGAATCACTAATCAGAGACGTAATTGTGATGTTCACACCAGAAGAAAAAATCAGGTTAGAAGCACTGCGTCACAGTGACCCTAGCTTGGAAGAGATCCAAAGATTGGCCACGACGACATTCGAAGTAACCAGATCGACGGCAGCACAAATGACGGCAAAGATGGAAACATTCAACATCCAAACTCGCACAACTAAGGAAGAGAGGATCCAACCAGCTGCGCCTAGCGGACAAAGGTCCAACTGGGTTCGAACTGGCAGGAGTGGTTACAACCGCAACAGACTGCCATCGTGCAGAGGCTGTTTTCACTATCATGACCGCAACAGACTGCCGGTTTTTGGGGTCAGTATGCCAGAAGTGTAGGAAGAAGGGGCACATCGCCGAAGTATGTCGGGGCAAGCGAGCGTTTGCCACGGAACCTATGGAGGTGGCAACGGTGGAATCACGCCCCATCCACGCGTTAGTAACCCCCAACCAAGAAAACAAGATAATAATCAACCTCAGAGTCGGAGATCGGCAGCTCCCATTCCAACTAGACACCGGAGCGGGAGCCACGCTCATCAATCTTAGTAGCTACAGGGCGCTAGGCTCGCCAACTTGCAAACCTTGCAGCAAAAGGCTACATGCGTACGGTAAACAAGAGATTCGGATAAAAGGAGAGATTACGGTGCCAGTAACTTACAAGTCAGTAAAAGCTAGCTTACTAATGATCGTGGTAGATCGAGTAGACGCTACTAATATACTAGAACTGGACAGCTTCCAAAGACTAGGATTTTCAGTTCACGACATAAATGCAATATGCTCGAGCGGCGACGCAACGAACAGACAAGCCACCAAACTATTGGAACTTTTTCCGGAGGTTACAACTCCGGGGTTAGGGAAGTGCGCCAGATTTGAGGCGCACCTAACACTGCAAGAGAACAGCCGTCCTAGATTCTTCAAGGCACGACCAGTGCCCATATCCATCAAAGAAGAGCTAAAAAAAGAAATCGAAAGATTAGAGGAACAGGGAGTATTGGAAAAAACCAACAGCAGCGAGTGGGCAACGCCGTTGGTCGTCATAAAAAAGAAAAATAGCGGATTAAGAGTTTGTTGAGATTTTAAATCAACAGTCAATCCGCAACTAGTAGTGGACCAATTTCCAATCCCACGACCAGAAGAACTCTTCCATAGGTTAGCAGGAGGACAGCGGTTCTCGAAGATAGACCTCAAAGATGCTTACTTGCAGATCCCATTGGATCAAGTTTCAGCGAAGTTGACGGTAATCAATACCCCATGGGGGCTATACCGGTATAACAGACTTCCGTTCGAAGTGGCGTCAGCAGCAGCTATATTCCAAAGATGCTTATAAACTTTAACATCGCAAATTCCAAGCTGTACAAATTACTTAGATGACAGTAGTAACGGGTAGTTCCCAGGAAGAACATTTGAGCAACCTCAAACTCCTATTTCAGAAGCTACAGGAATGGGGCCTAAGAGTGAATTGGGCCAAATGTGAGTTTTTTCAGCCTAACATTAAGTTCCTAGGCCACATGCTGGATGCAGAAGGAGTGAGACCTACTCAGGACAACGTGCTGGCAGTCCAGCATCTACCAGTTCCTCAGAATGTCAAACAATTGGAATCATTCATAGGAAAGATAAACTACTATGGAAAGTTCATCCACAGGTTTTCCACAATAGCGGCACCTCTCAACAAATTAATAAAAAAGGGAGAAGAGTGGGTCTGGGCAGAACCGCAGGACAAAGCTTTCCAACAGCTTAAGCAGGAATTACTCAACACAGTCAAGCTGCAGCACTTTGCAACAAGCAGGATCACAACCGTCGCGGCCGATGCTTCAGATTACGGCATCGGAGCGGTTCCAGCCCAGAAGGACGAGAAGGGACAAGAGCATCCAGTCGCATTTACTTCCAAATCGCTGAATGTTCATCAAAAAAACTACTCACAAATAGAGGAGGTACTAGCGATTGTATTCGCAGTAAGGAAATTCCACGAATATTTATACCGGCATAAATTCGTATTTATTACAGATCACAAACCTCTAGTAGCCTTATTCAACCCAGCGACAAAATTGCCAGAGATGACGGCGCGTAAGTTGCAAAGGTGGGCATTATTTTTATCAGACTACAACTATTCTATAGTTTTCAGGTCCACAGCACAGCATGCTAACGCGGACGCCTTATCGCGCCTGCCAATGGGACCGGACGTCGCTTTCGACACCCAAGATATAGCATGTTTGCAGCTGGACACATTGGAAGAAGAAAGATTAACCTGTTTTTCAGTCAAAGCAGCAACGATAGTTTCCGCTACAGGTAGTGACACAGTCTTACATCAAGTAAGAGACTTCGTTCAAAACGGGTGGCCAGCTTCGGTTAAGACGCAAGCCAGTTTTAGCACATGACATAAACTTAAAGATAGACTAGCAGTAGTAAATAAGGTACTGTTGCTCAATACAGCAATTGGGAACAGAGTGGTAATCCCAAATGCTTTAAGGAAGCCAGTGCTAGAGTTATTGCACCAGGGACACTGGTGCATTGTGCGTACAAAACAACTTGCTCGGCAACATTGTTATTGGCCCGGAATAGATCACGACATCTAGACAAAGATAAGAAGTTGTAACGCGTGCCAGGTAAACCAATCAGCATCCCCAGCACAGTGGAGTAGTTGGCCGCTTCCGAGTGAACCGTGGGAAAGGCTCCACGTCGACTACGCAGGACCGTTTATGGGAGAAGTGTGGTTAGTCGTAGTAGACGCACTGTCAAACTTCCCATATATCACAGCCATTAGGACGGCAAACTCATCTTCCACAATAGCGGCTTTGCAACGCATTTTCGCAATAGAAGGATTACCCAAAACAATAGTATCAGATAACGGCACGGTTAACTTCATCTGTTTTCCGGTTTTTTGTAATAGAAATGGGATCCATCATGCATTGGCACCGCCTTTTTACCCGNGGCAAACTCATCTTCCACAATAGCGGCTTTGCAACGCATTTTCGCAATAGAAGGATTACCCAAAACAATAGTATCAGATAACGGCACGCAGTTCACTTCATCTCAGTTTTCCGATTTTTGTAATAGAAATGGGATCCATCATGCATTGGCACCACCATTTCACCCGCAATCCAACGGAGAAGCGGAAAGACTGGTCCAGACCTTCAAGCAGGCGATGAAAAAAGCAAGGGACGCCGGCACACCAAAAGAAGAGGCTCTCCTCAACTTGCTGGCCACATACCGAGCGATGCCGGGAGCATCAAGGAAGAGCCCGGCCCAGCTCCTTCACGGGAGGCAACCTAGGTCAATTTTATCGTTGATGACGCCAACAGAAGAGCAGTCACACGAGCCTACGGGAAAGTACGCAATAGGATGCAGAGTATACTTCAAAACCTTTAAAGATAATCCCAAATGGGCACCCGGTATTGTAACGGGCAAAGTAGGATCAAAGGTCTATCTAATTCGCACCGTCTACAGGATAGTGCGACGTCACCAAGACCAGATCAGAGGAAGGTCCACCGACCACGAAGTGGACCACGCTCAGACCCTCCAAGACATACGGCAGAGAGCTCTGAGCGAGTTAATTTTTTCACCTACTTTTCAGGAATCTCCCATACGGGAACTACAGCCATCTACATCACAGGAGCCAAGCAGCCTACCTCCAGCGGCTGCGTGTAGTGAGCAGATACCAAGCCTGCCACCCCCACCGCAGCAGGTGTTCACGGAACAACCAACGCAGGAACGGGTACTCAGGAGGAGTACCAGGCTCCGGCACCGGCCATACCACGGCAAATAGGAGGGGAGGATGTGGCATGCATACCTCCGACTCATATTTGCCGCGGTTACGGCCACCATCGGGGCGACTCGGGCCGCCCCGGCAGACATCGTGCCAAGCGCGCACAACTGGAACATACGAAAGAGGAGCCCCTCTTTCCCCACCGCGCTACCGGCGCGGTGGCGCTTCGCGCATGGCCACCGCCACCGCTGCCTCCGGCTGGCGGGAAACTCCTTCACCGCCGCCTCCCAGGCGGCAGGTATATATAGGGCAACCTCGCAACCCTTAGTTGAAGAGGAGCAGGAGCGAGCCTGGAGAAGTCTACTAGTTCCCGCCGTCTACAAGCCTTATACGCCAACGCCGACCACTTCGCTTACGTCAAAGGAAACCTCTTCCGGAACTTCGGAACAACGGCACGCTCTATACCCTGGATAACGACTACGCGCTTTCGACCACGGATTTCTCTACTAGGACCGCTGAACATCTTGACGCTGAACCTTTTGATGACAACTTCGCTACGTTTTTTGGTACATTGTATCCACACGGACATTGTCGTCCGTGGTAACTACCACGAATAAAACTTGTTGTTGAGTTTATACCATCTTATCAATTCCTTCCCTTAACGGGACACAACAAGATCTATGCAAAGATCTCCAAATACATTTCCAACTTTTTTCTATTTGTTTTACATATGAAATCTCTCTTTAATTTTTGATGAGGTTGCTTTGATGATTTGAGTGTGAACATGGCACTTTTTTAATATTTGATTTCCATCACTTTCATTGTACAGTTCTTTTTCAAGTTCAAATGCATTGTATGAACCAAACTGTCAGCAATTTGCAGAAATTGCCATAAATCAGAATCATTGAACAATCCCATCTCCTTCATAAACGTATTTATCAGATATTTCAAAGTACAACATTCTAAAGTAATAGAACATATTGGATTGGACATTTTGTATCGGAAATAATGTGCTAATCCGGGTGGAGCCCAATTTCCTTTTTGGGGGAGGGTGGGGTAGTTTCTATGTATTATTGTATGATGAGTTGAATCCTTTTTTTTATAACAAGATCTTGTATAAGAAAATGAACTTAACTGTTGTATTGAATTCTTGAAAGTTATTTAATTGGATAACATATATTTTCATTGATACCATATTTACTCATAATTACCTCATCATCAATATTAATTTATTTGTCAGTTTACAGGCAAAAACTTTATTATATTTCAAGAATAATATATTTTTCAACCCCAAAATGATCAGTCACTGATGAATGCTCATTCTGTTCATAACAAAATGTTGAAAATACTCGTATTTTCAAATTTTAATATTTTCCTTTTTGTCTGCCCAGTCTAAACTTTATTGTGATCTTCATAATTTATTTTATTTATTTATTTATTTCATGTCTCATTCTTTATACATATATTTATTTCATGTGGCATTTAGTACATACCAGATCTTTAATTACAGGGTACTTATATTCTTTTTTGCTATATTTTCTTTTATTAATATTATCATGTCGTCATATCAATTGAAAGTATTCAATATGGAAGATTGCAAAGATTAAACTATATTAATTATATTTGTATGATCTTATTTCTAGCATAATTGGTTTAATACATTAAAAGTTTTATTGATAGGGATCGGAAAAAATGCAATGAAACATNATATATATATATATATATATATATATATAAAGTCTGTTGTAAGTGACAAGAAAAAACTTCAAAGATGATTACCTTGATTTTTTTGTTGGATGTCTTTGGGAAATGTTGAAATATTTTCTATATGTGGGTACCGTAAGACAGTTAAATCTTTTTCTATTTTTGCGTGCACATGTTTTCTTTACTTTTAAAATTCATCATTCTTTTCAAGACCATAGAAGCGAAAAACTAGCATCTATTTTTTAAAATTAGCATCTAATTTGGAAAAAATACAATTTTTTTGTGGTCTCTATTTATTGATAAAAATTATTGATCACTATTTCTAGATCACAAGAATAGAGGAAATGTATCTGAAATACATAAGAAATATAAGATGAATTAGATGTTTGTTTTAATAGAAGAGTTTATTTTATAAACTAGAAATTTTGATGTGCAAGTCAGATATTTTGATCCACTCTGAGGCATGTCAGTTATCACGTCTCTTCAAATTATCTGGTTTACGATAATTGCGAAATTAATAAAGCTGGTGTCTTTATTTTATATGTTCAAACACCTAAAGTATCAAGTTATAAATGAAAAATATCGACTAACTTCTTTTATTAGTGTAATAATAAAAAATGTAAATAATAGTGATGTGAAAAGCTATTGCGATTATTGATGAACTAGCTGAGTCCCCGCGGCTTTGTGCGCGTGAATTTTGTAATATGTCTGTCACTTAATACTATCTCACATTACTATTGATTCCAGTGAGAATGTTATCCATTATAGGGTGGCAAGCGACCGGGAACAGTCAGGGAATTTTCTGTTTCTGGAAAAGTCAAGGAATTTGCTCACGGCTCAGGGAAAAATCTAAAAGTGATAGGAAAGATAGTCAAATCAAAAAATACACCACAAATTGTAAAAAAAACCTGTATTTTTCTTCAGTTATGCGGCTTGCTCAAACCCAATGCCCTCCCTCGTGAAGTTCTGCTTCATTTATAGCGAAAGTAAGTAGTTGTTTCTTACATTCCATGATTCCATCAATAGTCTTGATGGAACGTGATAAGAGGTGTACCAGACAGTTCCAGTCGCGGAGCCGGTGTAATGGTTCCGCGACAGCTGTGAAGTAGTTTCACCAAACAATTCCGTTGCAATGAATCTGTCGCAACAGTCACACTCGGTTCCGCTGGAATCTTTCGTTGTATCGAGTCTCTACTAAAAATGGCCAAAGGAGTGACCATCTGTTATCGCCAAACGGCCATTGATGGCCATTTGAAAGGAATGACCGTTTGGCGTCAACAGATGACCTCTCAATGGCCATTTTCTGAAGGTGTTTAATTACTTGTATTTTAACGATATGACGAATCGCTACATAATTTATTTTGATTATCGTGAAAGATGTCACAATTTGACGTAACTTGGGTTTTATTTTTATGCCAAACCAAATTTGATTCGCCGTACTTTTGAATACATGCATTTCATAATTGTTTCGGCAGTTTACGAAAAAAATTTACGGAACTTTTCACAATTGTTTAAACAGTTTACGGAAGTGGATGCGCTGTTGCAACGAGACGGTTCCAAGCGGAGCTGTTGAGTCTGAAGTTGGAGTGGTAACGGTTTCGATGCAACACTCTACAGTTCAGCTCCAGAGGCAGTTCCAGTTACAACGCCCACCTCTAAACGTGAACGCTTTGTTTTATTAATATTCCTGTTAAGTTTGCTTAATTTTTAATTTTTTCAGTGACTTTTTACCATTGAAAAGACTGACCAGTTACTCTGTACCAATTGAAGAATGATTTATGAATTAATGATAATTTCTTTTTATGAAATTATTTCTTTATTTTTATAAGATTTGGCCTAATAGGATGTTTGTTTTTCAATTGTTCAAGTAATTTTTGCGTGCACGTTAACGTGTGTGATAACAGTCAGGAAAAATTAATCCAATAGTCAGGGAATTATACGGAAAAGTCAGGGAATTTTGAGGTAGAGACTCACTAGCCACCCTACCATTAATGTTGGAGGTTTGATAGTATTGGTGTGTATTCTCAATCCCTTATTTTCACTTATATAATTGATAAAGAGTTTTGCGAAAACAGTAATTTCCCATTTCCCCCCATTTCACTCCCTTCTAAGTTAATTTTCGTAATTTTTTTTCATAACGGACTTTCTCGATAAAGTTTCGTTTCTCGCTCTTCCCAACCCCCACTTGTTTTTCGTGCGCTTCGTGTGAACTGAAAGGTACATAATCTTATTGGAAATACAATTAATCATCTTAGAATACACAAAAACCAAAGACTCGACCCTAATATCGGTCTTTTTACGGTATTTTTCGTCTCGCCCTTCACACCCTCAGCTCTAAGGATACCGTGCCCCTATGTGATCTCAACTTGAACTTAACGGCATTGGTAGTTTACACATCTAATCTACCCTAAAACTGGATCCGATGCAATTTTTTATAAATCAGAATTAATAATCAATTACTTTTATCCATAAACCCACTTCCACCCTACCCCCAAGGGGTGTTAGTGGTGTCTTTCTTCCATGAGGGCTGAATTACAAGATATTGGGGTTTCACTATCTCAACGACGCCGAAAATGTGGACTTGTCACTTGTATCTGATATATTCGATAATTTTTTTGTGACATCCCCTTTCTTAGGTGTGCTGGGGTTTATACGGGCTAATTGTGGACTTCGGTGTCTTCGGAAATGAAACTACTAATTTCAGCGACCCCAAAATCAGTCATTTTAGTTTATTTTTACACTTCATCCCCTTTTCATCCATTTCCCAAAGCGAGTATATTTCCTCAAAGAGAATGACCGTGGACGTAAGTGGTATTGAGAGTGTAACTCTTCTCTTCTGCGTCTTAAAAGACGATGAGAAGACGAATATCGGTCTCTTTTGTGTTATTTTTACCTGTCCCCCGTTCCCACCCCTACCCCAGAGGTGCTAGGGGTAATTTAAATCTAATTTTGGATTTTTCCATTATTTTTACGTGCCACTCTCTTTCCGACGGGGCCAGGGATGTCTCACCCCCACATTGCTGGTCGTCAGATATTCTGTAATCTGTGTATTATGTTTAGTTTAAATGGCTCCAGGCACTCCAGAATTATGATGGGATACATATATAAAACTATTCAACCCGTATTTCACCGCTTTAGAGGTGAATTTTCGGAAAATCCTTTCGTAGCAGATGTTTACACCGCAAAAAGAACATACCTGTCAAATTTCAAGTTTGTAGGCTTTGTAGTTCCTGAAATTTCGAGATTAGCCAGTCAGTCAATGGTATTTCGCTTTTATATACATATATACATACATAATGTAACGTAGCTTCCTTCAATTTTCGGTCATACGGCTCGTGAACGTGAAGCGTCACGAAAATTAGAACCTCAGCATTCATCAATGAATCTACCGCAGTTGTTGAGTCCCACGCCGTATCAGCATCCTCCTATGGTCCCTGAAAAAGATAATGACCAACACGGGCAAAGTGAATACTGAGTTCGAGTTTTCCGAGCGTGGACTATGAACATTTATTGAAATGTTGGATGATTATTCCAATAGCAAGAGTAACAAAAAAATTCTTAATACAACATACAAAAATTCTCTTGAAATAAACTTCATTACAACAATTAACCATTTAAATCAGTCACAAAATTTTCCTTACACACTTCTATTTCAAATCTCTTTCATCGAAAATAAAATTGTTGAAACGTACACTTTGACACTAAAATTATTTATCTCACGTGAAAACACCCTCAAAAATCAAATAAGTACTTCACAATAAACTTTTTCATTTACTTCAATTCTCTTCTTTTCAACTCTTGAACTTTGATCAAATCCTCACTATTTGATATTAATACTTCTCCCCTCGGAAGATTATTCAGACTAAACTACAAGTTATTTTTTCAAGAATTTTCGCACATCAACGAAATACACTCATTTGGACCACACAAACCTATGTACACAAAAAAAATCACCTAAATTGCAATCATTTAACGTTAGTTAACAAAATTCTAGAGGACAAAATTTAAACTTTTAATATGAACATTTAAATATGAAAGTTCCTTCAACTCTGTAATGACCTTAGTTGTCGTCCAACATATTGTACGTAATATTTAACTTCTTTTAAATACTGTGATGGAGTGGAATTTACCAGCTTATTAGCGATGAACATGAGTTTAAATGAAGCTGATCTTGAAAGTTGGGCGCCAAATTACCCCCAAAAATTAGGGTAATTAAATTCAAGAAATATCTAAGGAAGTTAGGACCTTTAAAATCAATAAAACCATGAGATCTCAGGGTATTCAAATTTTAATTAAGGATTCGAGTTATTTAATGAGCTGGAGACACACAGTTCCTCATGGAAGACGCAATTTACAAATAAAAGAACTAAATTGTTTATTCACCAATATTACAAAGCACTTAAAAATATCATGCATTCTTCTTCGCTAGGCGCGCACACACTCCCCCAAAATAACACAACACAGCAATATTTGCGATCACTGATATCATACTTGATCTCGCCACTGGTAAAAAATGCTGAAGGCACATCATGGTTAAATTTACACAAAATTAAGTGTTTGATCATTTATCATTTAAATTAGGCCTAATTGAACAAAGTTAATGTTTTGTTTAGCGTCTTTAACTGGGCCAAGGTAATCTTAGCTACAGAGCACACGCATTTCTTCTTCGCTGTGCGGGTTAAACGGCTGGATGCATTCCAGCATTTAGGTTACCTTTTTCGATGTTTTAGCAGACCAACTGTGGTGGCGTAGAACAGTTCAATAACCCTTGCGACACGTAGAGCCAACCGCCTGGCGTTTCACCCTGCTCGTTCAAACGTCGCCATTCATTTAGTGAAAGTCAGTCCCTCTGCCTCGAAAATCCTTCCTGTCACGATCCGCATCTCAGGAACTCGACCCCTTCAGTTCTGATGAGTTGTTTCCAGGAATGTGCTCCCTCCGATCAGCTTGGACCCCTGGTTCCTTATTTTGCGTCCGGAATACTTGAAGTGTTGAGCTATCGTTTACAAATCAGAAACGATGCTCCATAAACAAATTTTCTGATGTTCCAAATTAACAACTGAATGTTTCTAAGTCTCGGATGAAACTCCGCGTATTACTCAACGTACTCGATGGTAAATATCTGAATCTGAACTGCGTCTGAGTAGCGTAATCTTTGCGTCCGAGTAGCGTAATGTTCGCCTCTGAGTAGCGTAATGAAAACTGCGTCTGAATTGCGTCTAACTTGCGTCTGAGTGCGTAATGTAATAATGATCCCGCGTCTCATCTGCCTCTCCCTTTTATCAACTCGTTCCTTCTTCCTCGCCCCTGGATTTCGAAGACAGAAGATCTCGCACTCCTCCGTCGCTTTTTTCAAAATCAATTATCCAGTCATCATGTTTTCGATGCTCCATGTTACTCTCAGACAGTGCGTATTTAATATTAACCTTATCTCGCCTCGTCAACTACGACTCCGAATGTGCTTTGCATATGCCGCATGTTACCGACTAAATAGACATTAACTTTTACGAGACCCTGCTCTGGTCTCGGCTTTGGATTCCGCAACCCTCAGCTATCCCTTGCGTAGCTTGTTTATTTAACATGTCTCGTCTGGCTCCCAGACGAAAGCCCTCTCTTTCATAATCGGCCCCCCCCTTGTCTAGACCTTTGAGTTCTACGTTTTTCTTTCATCTACCAAAATATAATTGCTTCAGTCTCGTTTCCCAGTTGCATCGTCTAGCATTGATAATTGTTTATCTTAATTTGAACTGAAGGTTATTATATAATCACAATACCTGTCTGCCTTAGAATTGCTTCGTAGGCTATGCTGCTCTCCGTCCTTTTCCAACCATAGTCAGTTGCTCTTCAAGGTCGCCAGACGTCTAACCACGGATCGTAGACCCTCGTGTCGATCCACGTACCTCAATGCCTCACAGCTGCCACTGCCGATTGAGCTCTCGTCCTCGTAACATTGTATAAATGTTGCTACGAATTCGAACCGGTATAAGAACGTTCCTCCTGGACTTACGGAACACGTTACGATTCCAGTTGCGAGCTAATATTCACAGTTCCAAATGCAACTTCTTTAATTCTCGCTATTTCTTTACTTGTGTTCCGGAGAGTACGTGCTTCGAAATACACAGTTCCTTGTTATACTCGAATCACTATTACTTTCGCAACAAATTCTCCAAAATTTCATAAACTCGTTCTCGCAATACTCGGACGATCTCAGAAACGTAGTCTTAGTTCCGACGATCTCAAACGAAGCGAAAGATTGTTCTTCGTCCTTCTTCCTTCGAGAAATGCATTTCAATTAATCTCTCATCCCAGTTACAAATCAGGATGCGTCGTTGCTTCCACTAGCTTCCTAGGTCGTTCTACTTCAATGCTCCCTCCTATCACGCTACGTTCTTATAGGGATTGCTTGCGGACCGAATAAACTACTGCTTTTATGAAGTGACGTATCTCCGTCACCCTCGAAAAATGCAAGTCATGCAGTTCGGATGATGGCTTACATATCTTTCTTTTGGCCGTCTTCGCTGCTCCAGTCATACCCGCGGTATTAGTTCTTTCGTCTTTTCCACTCTCAGGTCTTCGCTCCTTTTAATTTATTTTATATATATATATATATATATATATATATATATATATATATATATATATATATATAGAGAGAGAGAGAGAGAGATAGATACAAGAAACTTTAGTCATTTAGGTGTAGGAGGTTTTAACATTGAAATATTTTAAATGGATTATGAAAGTGAAATCTTCGATGTTTCCAGAAAATGGAAACAAACCTTCAATTCTTCCAGAAAATGTGTGCAAATAATTACTTCCACGAGGTTTAATGACAATAATGGTGGCACATGCATAGATAAAGGTTTACGTAGAACCTAGGTACTCACAGTTGATGTTTATAAATCTATGTTTAAAATCAGTGTTAATGAACCAATTTGAGTAAATGTTGAATATCACGATTTAGAGTGTTCGCTAGGACATCATAGATGTAGTTCATATATTCATGGTATATGTTATTTTCTTTATGCCGACAAGAACATTGTGATGTATCTCGTATAAAAGACACAGATATTGCTGTAATGTACTGTAAGAAAAAGATAAAAATCTATTTAAAAAATTGAGGGTTTTAAGGAATAACAAAAAGAATGAGGTCTCTCCCAGAAAATTCCAGATCATATCAGGTATAATAAGATCAATAAATCATCAAAAGGAACTTAATATTCATTGAAAAAAACAAGTGACTGTTGTATCTCCCCAATACGTTAATAACCAAAACGCACATAAATAACTCTTTATTAACTAAAATAATTAACAACATAAATAATTGCGAAAATGTTTCTGATCACCACTGCTAGTCTTGAATCCTGTCGCGGCTGCGTCGCGTTAATGTCTTTTCTTGACTCGTGACTCTCAGCTTCGGGGAGACAGGGTTGAGCGTGGCGTGCCGTGCGGGTGTTTTAGGCGACGTGGTGTTCCGTAATATCTGTTGTTTGCCGGTGACCGCGTGGACGGCAGTGCTGAGCGACATCGGCGGCGGTGGGCGAGGGCCAAGCTGTGCCTGTGTGCTCGCGTCAGGCGTTAAACGTTCAGCCAATCGTGTAACGATGAAGGAAGGAGAAATTCGCGGTTACAGGTTAAAAGTAGTTACATGTTTCAAAAAAGACGATGTCACGTGAGATGAATTCGGGGGGACCGAGTGGGAGGTGAGCCGATAAATTTTATTAAATGTAGACTTTATGAACAATTTATTGCTGAGGTCTCTAGCTTTTTTGATAAATAATATCAATTTAAATGTTAAAAAATGAAAAAATACTGTATTTTTCAGCGTGGAATGTAGACCCTCAAAAATCTGCTAAATACACAATTTAGCCTATTAACGATGCCTCATTTTACGCCCAAAACCATTTCACAATATTGTTCCGTGCAGGCGACAATCTATTTTAAGTAAATCAATGCACAAACAACAATTTCCTACAAAAGAACCTCTGCACCCAGAAGAACGAGGTGGATTGCAATAAATATTGGAAGGTTGGTAGAGGGCACCATGTATATTGGAAGGCTGGTAGAGGACACAAGTTTTACATTTCTGTGAACAATACGTACTGAGATACATGATTATATCGTCCTAAACGCACACGCAATTTGTCATCCAATGTATTTTAATCGGGTCAGAAAATGCGGTTGGTCATGGCAAAATCTGAAAGGCTTCAATTCTCGGCCGGAAGGCGGCTGTGTTACGAAGACGCAAACTGTCATGCTGAAATGAGTGTTCACGATCGGTAGCGCTGGTGGCTGTAGGACTTCCTGAGCGTGTAAGTGCCTTTGAGGAATACTAACGGAGATAGGGCACTATAAGATATCGCACTGCACACCATATTGCCAAGCTGTCAAGACATGTGATGAGGACCACAAACCATAGGTCGTGGCACCTCCACCGTCACCTCAAGGCACGTGGCACCAAGGCAGTATCTTTAGTGATAAATCCCATATCAACCTTGGTGGTGTCGAGCTCCAGGTCTGTGGTCCTCTCAATCATAGCCCATCAAAGAGTTAAAGTACTTAATGAATTATTGTAGAAGACTTAATGAATTTTTTACTACTAATAATGTCATCTCAAATAATCTGTTTTTTTTAGAATTTGGCTGCAATGATCCAATTGTCTACGTGGCAGATTTTATATACAGCGAACAGGACAAGAGAAAACCAGTAGTAGCTAGTTACTTAGAAGCTTTTGACAGAGTAAACCACCAAATACAACATTACTAAATAAATTGCACAAAAATATAAGATTTATTGAAAAGTTAATTTGCAGTTAATAAGTGTAGTTCTCTTTTTTATATATAATTATGATCTATGTGTTGTATGAAATGTTTTTTATTATTATTTTTCTTTTTCTTTCTTTTTTTAAATATAATTTCTCACTAATGCCTCATTTGAAAATAGGCGTCAGTGTTCTTAGTTGTCGTAACACCATTAAAACCAACTAACTTGAAAAGTTAATTATGGGATGAATTGCAAAATGCTACAATTAATCAAATAATTAATTAAAAAAGCTAAGGACTTCTCTGTAAAAAATCAGGAAATTCAAAAATTTATTATTTTGAAATGTAAAGCAACATCATTTCCTAAAATTTTTCATAGGAGTACCTTTTAATTAAGAACTGATCGTTAATTTAATCACGATTCATTTGGTAGCACATATTCCAAAACGGACAAAAACTATAAAAGTGTATGCAACCAGTTATACTAGCCACATGTACAGTATAGCATTGTACACTTCAAAGATTTTCGTGTAGTAAAAAAAAGTGGCAGATAATTTGTTTTTCATTTAACGATATTGAAGGTACTCCAGTGCCACGAGAAGACTTTGAAGGAAAGAGGGGTTGAATTTTCAATTTTCGCATGTGCGGCCTTTATGTAGACGACCTGGAGCAGTGATGTCCAACTGGTGACCCGTGAAACTTTTTTACTGCCCGCAATTTATAGTACATTTTCGTCAAATTTTGCATCATGCGTTATGGGGCACAACTTTACGAGCCCCTAGAGACACGTTAAACAAACTATCCCAACAGCCTTCGAAACACTTCGGTTGTAATTCTTTGAAGAATTCAGAGCAGTTGAGGATTCAAAGACTGGATTCATTTGTAGAGTTGAATGCTGAGCTTGTAACTATAACTTATATCTATGGTACATAATGCTTCATTTCATGGTAATGTAAAATATGGAATTACAGCATGTTTATTGGTACTCGAAGCACCTCCACATCTCAAGAAATTTCAGTCATCTATTGAATTTTTTATAACAAAGAGGAAGGTAATGTCTTGATTGTAATTATATTTCTGCATATTTCTGTGCAGTGTACACACTGCAAAAGGAATGGAGGCGAAAAGAACTGAGCAATTGGCAGAGGAAAGCAGCACCCCCTGAATCGTTCATGGATGAACCATCAGTGTAATTGCATGAACGTATGATATAAATAGAAAGCTTTCATTCTTCTGAAGTGCTGCTGGTACACAGCAGTAGGAGTGTCGTGCTTTGAAAGTTTAGATAGTCGATACTCGGTAATTGATTAAATGAGAAACCATGGTGGGTTGAGAGAATGTGGGTATATCACCGGATGAGGTAGGATGATGTCATTTTCCTCCAGCAGATTTTTAAAGCGAACACCCGCTAGGCGGCCGAACAAAGGTCTTGCAGTGTAAGATGAAAACAATTTGGGAAAAGGGATGAGTTGGTGAGTGGGGTGATCTGGAAACACCATCAGTTTCACTCCGGGAGACCGAAGTAAAATATTGCGTCTTCTGCTGAGGGATGGTTCGCCAGCGTCTACCAGTAAGTAATCTATGCAATGCGGAAGGCACCTGTTGCAATGTGAACTCCTGCATGATGAATGCAGTTTAGGGGTCTAAGAGTAGATGGTGAAGCGGAGGCATATACAATACTGCCACGATCTAATACTGATCGGACTAGACTTCTATACAAACGAAGAAGGCAAGTGCGGTCTGCACCCCATGATGCGCTTAGACTGCGAAGGAGGTTCAGGTATGAGTTACAACGTGACAGTAAATTACGTGTGTGATTGCGCCAAGTCAGTTTGCGGTCGAACGAGAGACCCAGAAACTGCGAAGTCAGCGAAAAGAAGACGTCGGCCACCAAGAAAAAGATCTGGATTATTGTGGGCATGGTAGATGCTGCAGAAATGCATGCCTTGGACATAGAAAAGCTACAGCCGTTCGACATGCTCCACTCGTGTAAACGATTTAAAACCAATTGGAGTTGCCTCTCGATGACAGAGATTCTGCTGGACGAACAGTAGATGGCGAAGTCGTCAACGAAGAGAGACGCATGAACCGGTTCTCGGACCACTGGCGCAAAATTATTTATGGCTATGGCAAATAGTGTCGCTCACGATTGAGCACTGTAGGACACCGTTCACCAAGGGATGACTAGATGACAAATGAAAACCAAGGAGAACGCAGGAAGACCGTTGAGATAGGAAGCTTTCCAAGAACAGACGACCTCGGAAACCCCACAAGTGCAATGTGCGTAGGATTTCGTACCTCCAGGTTGTCATATGTCTTTTCCTGGTCAAAGAAGATGGCCACAAGGTTTTCCCTCAATTCTAACTGATGAGATGGTGGATGACAACGCGATAAGGCTATCCAGCGTGGACCGTTGTTTTCTGAAACCACATTGGATTTTGGTCAGAAGGTTTCGCTATTCCAGAGACCAAACCTAGGCGATGATTGATCAT
Source organism: Laupala kohalensis (assembly GCA_002313205.1). Taxonomy (NCBI): domain Eukaryota; kingdom Metazoa; phylum Arthropoda; class Insecta; order Orthoptera; family Trigonidiidae; genus Laupala; species Laupala kohalensis. The sequence continues at coordinate 50,654 of NNCF01127584.1, read as the reverse complement.
CCTTTGTAACAACTTGCAAACGCAGCTTGTCAGAGAAATCGGTCGAAGGTGCGATGGATTAGAACAATCTTTTCCCTCCAGAAGTGGAAGAATTATGGCTTTACGCCATTGAGCAGGGACGGTATGCTCATTCCAAATATGGTTAAATATGTTCTGAAGGAATTCCATGCCTATATCTGGAAGATGTTTTAGCATCACGTTATGTATTTTATCAGGACCATTATCTGTATCTTTCAAAGACGCGAGGGCAGAGTTTAGTTCCGTCATTGCAAAAGGAATGTTATAATCCTCTCCTCTGCAACTGGAAAATTCCAAGTAACACTTCTCTGCGCGAGCTTTCTTTGGAGAAACAATGGAGAAAAGGAGGAGGAGTTAGAGACTCTTTCGTTGTGCGATGCAAGTTCCTCAGCGATGGCTTCAGGTGAAGTATGAAGCTTTCCATTTACATTGAGACAGGGGATGGTAAAAGGACCACGAACATTGAATCTTACGAACTTTTTGCTATACGACTGATGGAGTACGGCTTCTAAAAGATGATATGTAAGCTTGCCAGGAGGACGATTTACTTACTCGAAGAGTTCTTTTTGCTCTGGTTCTTCACCTTTTATACTCAATGATATTCTCTGCAATGGGATACTTGTTAAGCCTCGCTGAAGCTTTCTTTCTAGCACTGACCACCTTTGCGCAATCCGAATTCCACCATGGAACTGGGCAATGCCTCGGATTGCATGATGATTTAGGGATGCCGACATCGGCAACTTCGAGAACAGCATTAGCTAAGTGGGATGCCATACCATCCACATCAGCGAAAGGTCCATCTGTAAGATCGATGTTGTGTTCAAACATATTCCAGTCTGCACATTTTAAAACCCACTTAGAGGGGCGAGAAACTGAAAAGCAAAAAACGTTTATGTGTAAGAATCGGATAGTGGTCACTCCCATATAGATCGTCAAGAACTGTCCTGTCTAGGATTCGGGAAACGGAGAAACTGCTGATAGCTAAATCGAGCACCGAGAAAGATCGGGATGCTGTACAGAAGTGCGTGGAGTGGCCTGGGTTTAGAAACACTATATCACGGCTATCTATAATTTGATCAATTATATCACCTTTTGGGCAGTTGTAAGAGGAACCCCGTATCGGGTTATGGGCCCCGACGATGAGAAATGGCGGAAACTGGTCCATCAGACCAGCGAGATCCTTTTACCTGAGAGACGGCCCATATATAAATATTACATACCGTAAATGAGAGGGATGGAGTGTTCACCCTTATACATACAACATGTAGAAAGACATTGATTGTAGATACTTCTTGGACATGGACAGAAGTGTTAACGATCACAGCGGCGGCACTGTGTGCACAGAGACTATCTTCTAAGTTCGCCCTATAACAGGTATAGTCACGAGAGGAAAAAGGGTGTTTTGGTAAGAGACGTTTCCTGAAGACACATTATGTGAGAACGATGGGACTGTAAGAGCTTGGGAACGGACTGAATTCCATTCAGTTCCCAAGAAAGAAGAGCCATGTTCTGGTTTTTATCCATTTTTTCGATGTCTGGACTTTCTGTTGATGACTAAAGTCAGACTTTGCTTTGGTCCCCTTTGTAGGGTTTATATTCTTCATGGCCTCTCCCCTCTTGAGTCTTTTTTGCAATATTGGGAGGCCCTTTGAGTACTTTAAAAGTTGCTTCTTCACTTCTGTTATCATCCTTCTTGGGCAATGGCATCTTCCAACCTACTATTATATTATTATATGATTTTCCCTGATGTCTTTATTTCTCACTACCAGAAGAGACACATTGGTGTGATTTTTTTCTTTTCCTGTTAATGTTCTGCCCTCCTTGTTGGCTTTGTATATCTTTGTAGCTTGGAGAACGTTAGTTGTTGTAGGCACATTTAGTGGAAGTGCGAAAAGCTTGTCTATAAATAGCAATAATTGTTATTGTTAATTTTTTTATTGAATTGAAAATTTCTAGTAATCAATTCAAAATTATGAGTTACTTTTTGTATTATATTAAATTTATATTCATCCTCCAAAAACAAACATTATCCCACCCCTATTCCTTCCAGTTCTTAGTGCAATTTGAAAGTTTCCAAATTATACTCCTTCACTGTTTGAGTACCTTCAGTATTACATCCCTCTGGTTCTTTTGAGAACTATTGGTTCTAATTTTGTCAGGAAGTAGATGATACTGTAACTCTTCTCAATTTCTTTTCAAAGGTGTTATGTTTACATGCACAATATTTTGGGTATCTACATTTTTATTTAAATTCCTTTGTGTGCATGGGTAGGTGTGGGTGTGGGTGCGGGTGCATATGTGTGCGTGTGTGTGTGTTAAAATTTGTAAAAATTATACATAGTACATATTATTAGGAAGATTTTTTTTTCTATACTCGAAAATAATCCTACTTATAATTATGTACAGGCTTAAGAAAGGATATAAAATATTTATAGTTCTATTTCTTTCTTAAATTGAAACACCATGTTATAACCCTTACAGACCTGAGACCACGGAAAAATATATTTTAAATTTTTTTAATAGTGTTAGCTATTTATTTATCTAGATAGAACAAAATATTTGGTAAATGCTGGTATTGATGTCTTACAAACAGAAGAAGACACTGATAGCATAATTGTATCTGAAGCTTTGCTAAAAAGTTCTGAATATGATGCATTTATTATAGTTGGTGAAGACATAGACTTACGAGTCTTATTTGTAGTCTTTGGTTATTCTTATAAAAATGTATATTTCTTGAAACCAAGTAAAAGTATGAAAAAGAAATGTTTATTATACTACTTCTTGCATAAACTCAGAAATACCAATAAAGCATTTGTTGTATGTCACTACCTCTGCAATTTATTATTAAGGAAAGTTAGATGCCTGCAAACTTACAAAAACAAAAATTTCTGCAAACTTACATGAAATTCTTTGAAATGTTGCAGACACTTTGCACATCCAAATAAAGATAATAATGAAATTATTAAGCAAGGAGAAATATTTTTTAATTACTTATATGGAAACAAAGGTCCAAAAATCAATGATTTACGATAAGAGAACTTTGCGACAAGTTCTAAGAGTGATACATTTGATATCGCTAAATTACCTCCTACTGAAGGAGGAGCAAAATTTCACTCCTTAAGAGTATACCTACAAATTCAAACTTGATATGATAGGCATTTAAATCTTGAGGATTGGGGTTGGGTTCGATAATAATATGCTTTAATTTGCTTTAATATGCTATCATTGCAATGGTAGAGGTGAAAATTCCGTACAAGCCGAAGAAATTGAAAAAAACTGCTCAGTTGGAACATGTAATTGAAGAAGGTACTATCACAAATAATTTTGAGGAATCTAACAATTTAGAAAATAATTCAGAAAGCAGTGACTGTTCTTCTGTTGAAAGTAGCCAGGTTGATAGTGATGGAAATATTTAATATTTGCAATTCATAATATTTTTATATTAAAAATGTAATAAAAGTTATTAAAAATTGTTAATGGTTTGATTTATTTGAATGTCCTGAATTCAATTTTTATATATATTTACATACATAAATTTCGGATAAGTAATAACATGTTTAATATATGATTTTAATGAAAATATATAATATTAATATGTAATATTTAACCTAAATATAAAGGAATTAATACACACATAAAGAAATCAAGCTATAAAAATCTATGTACAGATTCACTCGCGTG
>NNCF01127584.1:13182-45902 GCA_002313205.1 Laupala kohalensis | reverse complement strand
CGCACTTTTTTTTAAAACAGGGGTAAACTTTTTTGGTGGGGCACTTTTTCCATCCAAATGAAGGGATTCCAGCAATAAAATGTAACTTGGCAATTAAATTTGGATTTCAATGCAGTTTTCCGTTGGGGTAATACTGATAAGGTTCTCAACTGGTATTGCCTCAGTCCAACTCTGGCAGTGGAGTATAAATGATGTTAGTCTGACAAGTGAAAGGTTATCTTTCACAAAATGTTTCTAGAAATTTTATAAATTTTAAGATTTCTGGTTGGCAACAAGAGTAATTATATTGAGAATAATTCATTGAAAGGAATGTAAAATGTTATTTTTAAAAATTATTATAATATAATGTTAGTCTAGCTTGTTTTAATGAACTGTAATAATTAAGAATTATGATAAAACTATCCTTGTTGGTTTCCATGGTTTAAGATGATTGATATTTGTAAAGAATTCTTATGACGATGCAATTAAGATTTTTCTAGTTGCCTTGAAAATGAAGTAAAAACTGACTTCGAAACTTTGGTAAACATCATTATATAAAATGAATAAATAGTTTAGACTATCAACCTATTACCTCTAGTATTATAAATTATGGAACTGCTATAAAATATGACTGACTTAAATAAATATATGCATAAATTAGAATCAAGAATACTAGCTGATATTGATTTTCTTGTATTACACAACTGACGTGAGCCCCCTGCTCCTAAGTATTCAATTTGCCTGAAGATGATCCACAAAAAGTATTGAAACATTGTATATTATTTTATTTATTTGTTATTAAATCTTTTTCATTTCTAATTTTTTGGGAATTTCATATTTTATGCTTTTCTTATAAAAACTTTCCCATTCTTGATCTGAAAGAATACATTACTTTTACTTTTAGCAATCTGCTTAGTTTTCCATAGCAGATTGGCAGTATAGGGTGTGAGAGGCTCTTTTATGTATATCTTGTTTTCTCCTATGTATTCCTTCCTTTGTTGATAAGTCATAGCTTTATCTTTAATTTATTTACTTTCATATTTAATGAATGTCTTAAACCTGTTTCATTTATTCTTTAAATATTTAACATACCCTATATCTATTTCTTTTATGTCCTTCAACCCTTCCCCTTCAGTAAAATTCACAAATCTGTTTGACTCATCAGAAGTCAGGCTTACAATTTCATCATTACTCCTTATCATATTATATTCTAAATCATTTACTTTTTTGTAGGTTCATTAATTATTTGGTCTTTCTGCTTTTGCTTTTATTTCAAAGCTTGTTATCAGACTTAGATGTTTTACTGTATGTGTCGCTAACTGAGGAAGTATGAACATCCTTCTTAAGTGCTTGTTTTATTTTGAACCCTCTTGAATTTGAAGATTCCATTTTCAAAATTACGGTTAAGATAGTACCAGTTGTCGATTTCACTCAATAATTTGCCTATCACTAAATAAAATTCATACTAATTTTTAGATTGTATGGGGTTTATTATTTGAGGGCAAGAGGGACAAATAGATTAATTTTTTATTTACTTATTTAAATCCAGCTTAAATACAAGTTAATATACAATATTACGAATATTAAGTACTGTAATATAACTAATTAATCAGTAATATGGGGGTGCTCAGGTAAGTCGAGCGCCACTACAGGAAAAAATGATTATAATAAAAACACAAAAAACAAGATATAACTGATTTAATTAATCATTTACACTCCGACTACTCTTCTCTCAGGGAATTTAATGACAACAGTGGATTCGAATTCTTTTTAGATAAGTGAGCCCCACATACAGGGTTCCTTAATAATTAGGAACACGCTCATTCAAAAAAAGATTTAACGTAAATGACTTATGATCTAAAATTCATGCCATGCGCTCAACAAAACAATCCCCCAAAATTCACACGTGTTATACATAACTGAATCATCACTACTCTTCGTGAACCAAGAGAGTATTTAATAACAGTTTGACAAAAATAGAAAGTTTAATTAGATTGATAAAAAAACATTATGATAATCGTTATGAAGGCCTTATTGAATTATACAATGAACAAAAGTCCTGAGCGTAGACCGTTGTATAATTTCATTCGTCGCACTTCTTTTTGTAGTCGCTGCCACTTGGTTGTATCGAACAACTGGAAAGCCCCAGTTTACACAGATTACCTTCGTGATGGATGGTCTAAGCATTCTAAAGGCACCTGGGCGAGGAGACCCTGGTTCGATTCCAACTGGATGGAGTGCGCCCCCTGTTCAGCTGCAGTGGTCGTCATCGCCAACCGTCTGCGTCAGCGGGTGGAGGTCTGCGCCAATCGTCGTCCCCCAACGACTCGAAAGTTCCTTCATCGACTAGTCACTCGCGTTCCTGACTACGGCGACCGGAGCTTGTCATCATACCGTCCTCAGCGTCAAAACTTCTCGAGACCTGATCTTAGGTTGATTTTTAAGAACTATCTCGAAAGAAAATCTTTGAATCACAGACAATTGCATTGAACTGAGAATTCCCAACGTTACTAAGTAAAATAAAACCTTAGGATACGTTGAATAACAAAAACTTCGAAGACGAAGCTGAATTTCACAGCGTAAATCTCAATCACTCGTAGTAATCGTAATGCTCGTAGTCATCACGTAAACATCTCGTACTGCTCATAAACGAATGATCGTAGTCGTAGTCGTTTCTCTCGTTATGGTAGTCAAAAGATAGATCGAATCATCCTGGAGCCTCTCAGTTACCGATTTTACGCTCCCGTTTCGTACCCCTGAAGTTCACTCACGTGATCTGATTTTCAAAACCCATGTGACTGTTTCCAGCCAGTCATCATGATTCCTCCCTTCTTTCGTCACTGTTATGATTGGCTAAACTTGCAACGACCATTTCATGTTTTAGCCAATCCACTAGCTCCTCTTTCGTAAAATTTTCCTAATTTTAAATCTAACGTCTTCTTCTAGAGACTAACAACAAACTCCCGAAAGCTCTCGAATCTTTTGACAGTTGCTTTCATTGTCTTCGGCGCTTCTCTTTCTCACCCATCTGCGATGCCCTTAGCCCCTAGTCGGTACTTTGTGATCGCTGCCGCCTTCACTTAGACAATTTCCCAGCCCCTTTTTACAAGTGGGCCAAATGTTTTCGCACCCACGCTTCCTTGGGTCGCGGTCTACCACCAATCCTTTCTTCTCTTTAAATCTTTAAAGGCTTCCTCTCTCCCTATCCCCAAACATGTGTTCTTTTGGCCATTGTCCTTTTAAATCCCATAGCTCTGTTACTAGCATTCGTCAACAATTTTTCCGTTGGTTTTAACTGAACGACGCCAACTCTTGCGTCTTGGGAAATTTTCTCTCCCCCGTCCCGCTTTCAACCGAAAACACGTGCGTCTTCCTCGACCACCCTGTTTGCTGGCCGCTCAAACCCCAAATCATAAAATTAGTGTCCCTTTCCAACGGTCACCCACCTCCGCGGTTGCGTAGCAGAAGTTCGGGTACGAATTCCTTACACTTTTGAAATATTTTATTCGTTCTAATACTCATTTTATCTTGATTTTAATTAAGAAGTATTAGATTCTTACAGTACAGCAACCTTTATCTCACAGACGTAAACGAGGTTACCTGTGTGCGAGACTGGTATTATAAACTAAAATTACAAACTAAAATATAGAGTTAAAAGATAAAAATAAAATGAAAGTAGAAGAGAAATATATACATGAATAGCAGTATTGTACATAGATACTTAATATCTGCATACAAGTCTGCAATATCTAGTGAACATATAGTTGTTACAAGTTTTATAGCTATAGTACATAGTAAATAAAATTTGATTGTATCTGTGTTTTCAGTTTTGTACATGTCGATTTTTTTAGCAGGATCCATCGTTTTGTATTCTTTAGGTAGACTTTTATATCACTTATTAGTGTTAATGTAATTACTTTTGTCGCTTACAATTTTGGTAAATTTAGGAAGTTGAATTGATTTGTTTCTTGTTTTACTAGTTGACTTGTTAAATTTATCTTTGAGAGTATTAAAATGATCTATTAGAGATTCATATAAAAATAATTGTCATGTTCAGTAGATTTTCTGTTACAAAAGAGTTTTTGTTAATAATTTTTAATATTCTATTTTGAACTTTTTGAAGTAAGACTAAATTATTTGTATAGTCTCCCCAAGCAATTATTCCATAGTTTATAACACTGTGAAATAAGGCATTGTATATCATTCTTAAAGTATCTGTTTGCATAAATTTTGAGATCTTGTAGAAAATAAAGATCAAGTATTTAGTTTTTTATAATTATGTATTCAGTGTTCTTGTTCCATTTTAAATTATAGTCAAGATTAAACCTAAGTATTTACAACTTTCAACTCTTTTTATTTTTTTATTATGAATCACTATATCAATGGTTTTGGGCACACTATCACAGTAATTACCGAACGTTATATACACAGTCTTCTCTATATTTAAAGATAGTTTATTAAGTGCTAACCACTCAGCTACAAATTCTAAATACTTATTCATTTTACCCCACAGGGGGCTCAGTTTCGACTGAGTATAGGCCTGGCGAACTCACGGCCCCGAGCTGGGGACTGGTACTGCGTCACCAGGACAGGGGACAACGAAATTAGATCAACTGTGAGTGAATGTGCTTTTTACAAGATTGTGATTTCTGTCGCAGAGTGGTAGAAATGAAGGGGACTTGTTGACAGATAGGAATCGCTAAGTATATTGTTTTCATTGTGTAGTATCATCTCCCGCCACGAAAAAGGAGTACATGCTGTACTCCTTACAAGGGCTCTAATGACGTTCTTGACGAGCCCTAAAGCTTCCCCCACAAATTGTATGTATTCTGTGGGAGGTGGTGATACTACAGATATGGGACCTTCATAATCAAGGCATACTACATAATCTGATGCTACGGGTATAGCGTAAGTTTGTTTACAATTAATGGTCTGTGGAGATATCAAGGCCAGGCAGATAGTTTTATTGCTGTTCAGTGATTGATGGAGGTAATACAGTTAGAGAATGGATTGTCAATGCTTCCGCGATACATAGGTACTACAGATACAGCATTCATTGTTTGGACGGTGGTTATTCTCAGAGGAGATAGTACGTAAGGTTGTTTATTTTTCGTGGCGGGAGATGATACTACAGAAATAATTAAAGAGATTACTGATGAAGTGTTTATTATTATTGATAAGAACAGAAATAGAATAGTGATTAATAGCTTATTTCGTGATAGGAGGAGATACTACGGATGCTGCTATCAATAAGGAGAAATGAAATGTTGAGGTAATACGGCTATCGACTTTTAGATAGACTGTCAATATTGTGATTGATCGTTGTTGTTCAAGGTGGGAGGAGATACTACGGGTAAGCAGGAACAAATATAGTCTTATAAAGTAAAATAAAGTCTTAAGACATAAGGTAATACAAGCAAATGGGTAAAAAACCAGGACAAGTAGAGAAAACAGAGCAGATGCAAAAAACACATTACATAGACAAACTTAGAATACGGTACAGGTGAGACGAGTAGGTTCTTAGAAGACGGTTGAGTAGGCACCAAATCAAAAACAGTTACCTGTGGAAAATGAAGAAAGTAAAGCAACGGGCCGCAATACACAAAAAGATAAGCGAGGACACGACTCCACGCAGCAGTTCCAGTGAATCCAACATGAAAGACAAAGAGAAGAGAATGTGGACAGGGAAGACAAGGAATAGCGGAAACGGGACGGAGCAAGAAGAGAGGCGGATCTATGAAATGCTGCTGAAGATTATTGGATGAAAAAATGAAACAAAAAGTACCTGGGAAAATACAGCAGCGAATAAGGGATGGCGTGAAAGATATCTGGAAGACGGTGGTGCAAGTAAGAAAAGAAAATGACCAACTAAGAGAAAGATTGAATGAATTGGATGGACTGAACGATGCGAAAGTACACATGATAGCTTTGGGGGAAAACTAGATAACGCAGATCTAAAAATAATGGATATGTGCCATAGATATACAGACTGTCCAAATATATACCAGAAAGCACTTTGTATCAATTGTAAACGAAAGGGACAAAATGTTTGCCATCAGGTAATAAATAATGCATGCCCGGAATATATTGCAGCAAAGAATATACAGAGATTAATTATAGCATCACGAGAAAAAATGAAATACGTAAAGGAACACTCCATAGATATACCATGTCTCTAAGAGAGTTACCTTATAAAAGGGAAAAGTTGCCACAACAAACTAACGGCGGGTAACTTTTCGAGTAATTGAGGAGGAAGGTGGTTGGGCAGCTTTGGTAGTGATAAACAATGAACTTGAGATCTTAAAACTACAGGAGTATTGTACGAAGAATGTCATAACATGTTTTGTACGATAAGGACAGGCAGATATAATACTAGTAAATGCGTACTTAAGAGGGAAGTGTAGAGGAAATACGGTTAATCGAAAAAATGCTAGCAACATATAAAAGGAGAGAAAATAGTAATATGTATGGATGCGAATGGTAGATCGCCTTTATGGGGAGAAAATAAGACTTGTGGAAATGGAAAGTTGCTGGAGACACTAATATTTAATTATGGATTAGCGATAAAGAATAACATATCAACATTTCGAAGAGAAATGGGCAAGTCAATAGACGTAACGATAGCAACAACTGAGGTGCAAATGAGTGTGTGAGAATGGCGAGTGGAAGAAGGTTTAACCTCCGACCATAACTTCAACATAAATTCTCATAGAATTAAAAGAAGAAAACAACATGATATGCGGATGTTACGGCAGGTGAATGTCGAACAGCTTCAGCGATATTTGAGGGGTGTTGTATGGCCAAATGGTGAGTTAGACTTGGATGAAGAAGTAGATGTATTGCAGTTAAGAATACTGAGAGGTGCCGCGGAATGCTCCCCAAAGTCTCGAACACAAAAACGACCAGGGAAGATTTGGTGGAAGATTGAACTGGATGAGTTAAAGAAGAAACATGCAAAGGCAATGAGAAAATACCAGCGGCAGAAGAAGCTGGGAAAGAATATGTTGTTGGCAGAAACGGAGTATAAAAAGGTACTGCGAGAATACCGAAAAAGGATCAAGCAATGTAAATTGGAGTCGTGGGAAGATTTTGTGATGAAAAGTGTCAGGAAGAATATATGAGGCATCCCATATTTAATAGCTCGTGAAAACATTAAGGTAAAACGTGTGGAGTACATTGCAGTTTTGGGAAGTTAAAACAAGAGGGCGGGATACTGGGGAAAACTTGTTAGATATATTACCAAGGATGGGAAAAGCAGAATATTGGGAAAGACAAAATGTGGACTTAGAAGAATGTGTTGTGAAAACAAGAATAAATTGAGGACACAGATCTTTATCAATGAGGAAATACCCGGGTTATGACCGAATAACAAATGAGATTATAAAAGCAAGTTACCCAGTAATGCACAACAGAATACTTCAGTTGTTCAATTCATGTATTGAGCAAGGAAGATTCCCGCAGGCGTGGAAAATTGGACAGATACGAGTGTTTTATAAAGGGAGAAATAGAAAACAACGACCCAAATTCGTACAGACCAATCAGCCTCTTGCCAAGTTTCGGGAAGCTGATGGAAAAGAGACTTATGCAAAAAGTAACCATATGGATAGCGGAAACATGTATATTGGATGAGCATCAGTATGAGTTCAGGAAAAAACAATCCACAATTAATACAATAAAACAATTATTAATGTGGGTAGAAGGGAGAACAGACAAACTAAGAATGGCATTGTTTCTGGATATCAAAGGGGCATTTAACAATGTAACATGGAAAAGAGTGTTAAAGATACTAAAGGAAAATAACATACATAGTTACATTTACATTTTGGCAAATTATTTTGAAAACAGAACGTCTTACTTACAGATTGGGGATGAAAGAATAATTTGGGAAAGGGATAAGGGCTGCCCGCAGGGGTCCCATGGAGGACCAGTATTTTGTAACATTATTGGTGGTATAAGAACAGTACGAGAAGCAGGATACAATGTATTAGCATATGCGGATGATGTGGTATTCGTACAGCTAACAGGGAGATGAGCATTAGAAACACATGGGACTGCTGGAGATGTGTAATCAATGGTGTGTGCTACATGAACTAGAAATAGAGACAAAAAACCTGTGCAATGGTATTTGGAAAATTGAATACGATCAAGAGAGAGCCGACATTAACACTGAAGGGAAATAAAATACGGGTAATCCAGGACCACATTTATTTGGGAATAAAATTGGATAATGATTTGAATTTCAGAAAACATTGAATATATACAATATAAAGTAAAGAAAACCTTTGCTTGAACGGTGGGGTTAAACAAATTTAATGTGCCAAGAAAGGGAAAACATATAAAGGAGCAATGGTGCCGATGTTTACTTATGGGTGTGAAATACGGCAAAACAGTATTACGGAATGCGCATCAGAGGCGAAAACTGGAGCAGATACAGCGTATGTGTCTGTTGAGGATGGGTGGAGCGTATGGCACGTTATCTACAGATGCACTGAACGTACTAGTTGGAGTGTTATCCGTAGTGAAATTGATTCAGAAACTTGTATTGAGAAGAGTTATGCAACAAAAAGGACAGATAGTCGTGAAATATGACAAAAGGGGATGGAAGCGGCAGATAACACGGATTTTAATACAAGCATGGCAAATAGAATGGAATAGATCACCAAAAGGAAGACAACCATGTGTTTATGCGTGACGTGACTTTCACAGAGAAGAGAAGAAAATGGTTCAGCCCGAATCCAGGTGTCGTGGAAATGTTGGTAGAACATAGTGATTATAACGTGTATTTGCACAGATTCAAATTGGTGGGCGACGAACAGTGTGATTGTGGACAATGAAAAGAGACAGATCATATCTTCTGGGAGTGTCTTCTATGGACCAGAACGAGGAAAATACCTTAAGGATGCTGTCGAAATAACTGAGATGGGACCAGAAATGATAGCGACGGAGAAGCAATATTGACTATTTACAAGATACGTTGACGGAATAAAGAAAATAAAAGGTCTGAAAGGCTAGTATGATAAGTATGCCCACGTATCCATGATAGAGGATAAACCGAATTAGGATGGAAACAGGAAATGTCGGAAGACAGGGACATGACAAAAAAGAATCGAATGTTAAAAAAATGCCAGAGATTTAGCCACACAACACCATCGTGTAAGGGTCGTCCAACTTGTGGCCGGTGTGGCAAGGCAGCACACGAACCTGGCGTTACACGCTCGGAGACTGCCATGTGCATTAACTGCTCAGGTAGTCACCCAGTATGGAGCAGGGATTGTGTAAGCTTCATCGCAAAAAAGAAAATCCAGGAGATTAAGATCATTGAGAAAATCCCGCACGGTGAAGCACGGAAAAAGTACAGGGCCACACACCTGTATTTTCTACGAGCTACTCCACCGCAGCGAAGACTCATGTACAGGAAAAGTTGCGCTTCTATCGAATCATCTGTCATGGGCATATCCACAACAACGTGTACAAGCAAGTGTCAATGTGGGAAGAAACAGCTCATCCTCGCCAAGCCATTTTCTCCAGCTTCTTCCTCAACAAAGAAATCTCCCAGCAATGCTACAATTACCGCAATAAGTTCCAACAAACCTCCAAAGCAACACAAAGAACACGCTACCAAGAATAAACCCGTGGACCAATCAAAATTCGAAATTAAAACTCCTGTCTCCGAATTACGGAGACGAAAAAGTATTAAGTATTAAGAAAAAGTATTAAGTAATACAAGTAAAAGACTTGTATTAAAGTCCTTTCTTCCTCCGAATTGGACTGTGCATTGTCTGAGGATGACGCGGCAATGCACGTTCCACTGTCCGTTTCGGGAGGCACAAAATTATAATGACTTCCACACTACGATGGAATCTTAATGGATTTAGAACTCAACGTGAGTTCCAGTTGTTAGCGCATCGTAATCCTGTATGTATTTGCCTGCAAGAGCCTCACCTTCCGGATCACTCCCCCTCTCTGCGGAGATACAGCATCTTCAGATTTGACGACACCACAGGAGAACGAGCGAGGGGTGGAGTTGCTGTATTTGTCCAAAATACTGTTTTCTCCTTACCCATCGTAATACGTACTGAACTCCAGGCTAGAGCAGTTAATATCCATACTGAACCTGTGATAAAGGTGTGTTCCATTTACCATCCTCCGACACGTGACGAGGACGCTTTGAAGGACCTCATCAAACAACTGCCACGACCTTTTCTCCTTCTTTGAGACTTTAATGCGCACACAGTACTGTGGAGTTAAACAAGCGACTGTCTCGGAGGCAGAATCTTAAACACCCTGTTCAAGTATGAGAATTTGAATACCAGAGGGATGACCCGTTTCGCATTTACTACAGGGTCATCTACTGCAATACACCTGTCAGTTTGCTCCTCTGAAGTTGCTGATATTTTCCAATGGGAGGTTGAAGAAGATCTGCATTGTAGTGACCATCACCCTATCTGGTTCTTGCAGGAACATGCGCCAGTTCCTGAACGCAGACCTCCGTAATGGATGCTCAGAAAAGCTAATTGGACACTGTAACACTTTCCGGCTGTTTTCAGGGAAACGGGAAGTGTCCAAGAAAGGGTCAACCAGAACGATTCATCATGCCCCTGAAGAAACCGTTCCGAAAACATCTACGTTTCCGAGAAGACCTCATGTCCCCTGGTGGAACGACGCATGTTATTCTGCCATTCAGGCGAGGCGAAGAGCATTGCAGAAACTTAAGGCTACACCATCATCGGGAAACCTCGTTTCATATTGGATTGCTAGAACTAAAGCGCTCAGAACTATTAAAGAATCCAGATCCTCCTCCTGGAAAGAGTTTCTAAGTACCGTTAAGAGAACATCATCGTCCACTAAAGTATGGGAGCCAATCCGAATAATATCTAGAATCCTTATATTCGGACTCAATTATCCGGGTCAGGTTCTCACCAACAGAGAAATTGCAACAGTGATGGCTGAATACTTTGCTGACCTAACGTCTACAGCAAGCTGCGATCCTGATTTCGCGAGAAAAGGGGAAATTGCAGAGAGTACCTCCTTTGACTTTCGTTCCACCAACTGCGAACCCTACAACTCTTCCTTTTCTATGTGGGAACTTGAGTGAGCTCTAGCGACAGCCCATGACATTGCTCCTTATTCCATTCACTATGAAATGCTCAGACAGCTCAGTCTAGAATCGAAAGAATACCTTCTGGATATCTTTAATATTTCGTGGTCCGAGGGAGTATTCCCTAATTCGTGGAAAGAAGCAATGCTAATCCCCCTATTAAAACCCGGAAAGGACAAAACAGCCATCAGTAGTTATCGGAGCAGCGTCTTGACGAGTTGCGTTAGTATAACTCGAGAGAATTATAAACCGACGTCTTATCTGGTATCTTGAAAGGCATAACCTGCTGAGTCGATCTCAGTGTGGTTTCAGGAAGTTCCATTCCACCTTGGACAACCTACTTCTCCTAGAAACAGCAATAAAAGATGCCTTCGTCCGAAGACATGTCGGAATATTTTTGACCCCGAGAAGGCGATACTACTTGGCGTCATGGCATGTTACAACAACTCCATGCCTGGGGTTTTAGAGGACATCTTCCTCTGATGTTAGTCTTTTTTGGATAAGAGTTCCTTCCGATACAGAATTCGAAGAGACTCCTCGGATTTTTTTCACGGTGTCCCTCAGGGATCCGTCGTGAGTGTGACTTTATTTGCAGTGATAATTAACAGCATAACATCTGCTGTGAAGAATCCTGTCCAACATTCTTTTTGTCGATGACTATGCCATCTTTTGTTCATCGCAGTGTCACAGGTGTGGAGCGACAAATCCAACTCGTCCTCAATACTCAAAGACTGGCTTTTGCTTTTCTGCCGAAAAACACACGTTATCTTCTTTTCAGTTGGAGACCAAGCCTCCTGCCGGAACCTCACCTTGCCCTGGGGGACAACGTTCTAAAATTATATCATTCAATAAAATTCTTAGGTCTTATCTTTGATCAGAGACTTAATTGGATTGAACATCTTACAGACCTAAGAGCGAGAACATTAAAGTCTCTGATCAATCTATTGAAGTGCCTGAGTAGCAGGGAATCGGGTGCTGATCGCTCGTCCTTGCTCCAGTTTTATCGAGCATTCATAAGATCTCGGCTTGGTTATGGTTGCATTGTGTATAACTGCTCGTGTAAGCTATTTTAAAAAAGTCAGATAGTGTCCGTCGTGCAGGAATCCGACTAGTTACGGGAGCCTATCGTACTAGTCTCATTGCCAGTTTGTATTCCGAGAGTGGCGAACCATCTCTTTCCCTCCGGCGACAACTACTCGTTACGGCACTATACCCATGTGCGTACTTTACTCAACAATCTGGTACACAACGCAGTATTTCATCCTTCCTCTTCCATCTGTTTGTACAAAAGGGCTCTAATGACCTTGACGTTGACGAACCCTGAAGTCCCAAGAAAAAAAACCTTTCTACAACAACAGACTGAGAGCAACTAAACCATTTGGATAGCGCCCCAAACAAATTTTGGAAACCTTGAATATACGCACACCTAATGTTTTAAATCAAGGTTTCAGTAAGACTCCTCCTTGGGCTTTGCATAAGCCGAAGATTAATTTCGATCTTTTGCATCATGACAAGAAGAACACTCCAGCTCCGATGTTGAGGGTATACTTTCACCTAATACTCGACAAATACTGGGTCCATATCCCTGTGTTTACCGACGGGTCGAAGCAGGCTGATGGTGTCGGTTGCTCCGTGGTCTTTCCCCGTGAGACCTGTGTCTACCGTCTAGGCGACCTGTGCATCGTTTACACTAAGTGCTTCGCCATATTGAGAGCATTGCGATCAACAAAGTTCTCCCGCGGATCACATTTCCTTATTTGTTCTGATTCTATAAGTGCCCTTCAAGCAATCCAGACTATGTATCCAGCTGATAAGCTAGCCAGAACATCCAGGATGTGCTTTACTTGCTCTAAAGTGATGGAAAGAACATAATGTTTTGCTGGATTCCCGGACACGTGGGAATCAGAGGAAATGAGAAAGCAGACGTTTCCGCAAAGACGGCATGCCTCAAGAATCGCGTGGATTTCTTTACGATTCCAACCTGAGATCTCCTAAATTCCATCAAGATGAGGATTCTGAGTGAATGAAACAATGAGTGGTTGTCTGTTGAAGGGAATAAGCTCCGACTTATGAAATCCTTTGTTAAGTCATGGAGCAGTTCATGTAGACCGGAGCGACGAGGTCCTATTGACCCGCCTGCGCATAGGACATTGTCCTCTCACTCATCGGTATCTTTTACTACTTGATGATGAACCCGTTTGTGAGGAGCGTAGCTCTTCTCTGACAGTGCGTCACCTACTAAGTGATTGCAGAAGATACTCGAGTATACGGAGACAAATTGGTCTGGCTTCAGATTTACCAACCATTCTCGGAAATGAAAGTGTTTATATTAATAAACTATTGAATTTTATGAGTAGATCGGGGCTGCTCCCACAAGTTCTCAGGAGGGTTTAAATTTGCATTGTTTCTTCCTCTTTCCTGTCGTCTTTCCTTTCATCCTTTCTTTCTGTAATTAGAAAATATAATGTTTAGATTATTTTTTCTTTTTTATGATACAATGTGTAGGGCAACTGTTTTCTTTTCTTTAATTTTTGTATTTAGATATTTGTTGAATTCAGGAGGGTTTTTAGTGGGTATGGTCGTGATATTCGGTGAGTCCCACACACGGGGAAGGGTCACTACGGCTGTTCTCTATGGTGCGAAATTGCATTTTTCCCCACCTGCATGGGCTCTAATGACCTTTCTTTCGACGAGCCCTTAAAGCCCCCCCACCCCAAAAAAAAGAATGCATTGCTTGTCCGACCTTAATATTTGTTAAACGTGTACCAACGCTGCGGAAGCAACACACAAACTATCGTAGAGTTAATTTTATTGTATGTAGATTAAAGTTTAGAATTTCTCGCTATATATTTTCGGAGACCGGATTTTAATTTTGTATTCCTCTTCAAAGTGATAAAATAAAATAAAATAAATTTATAGAAATAAGTAGTTACAAACTGCGTATGACCACGTGGCGGACAATGAACTAATTTACTCTCCGAAAGCAAGCGAGAGACCATCCCATCAATTCCGGTCAAGAACCCTAAGACAGGTGTGGATTTATCGTTTCAGCACATTCCTAACAATAAAAATTGTTCGCTACGTGTTATAATATTAACAAAACACCAAATTTGTATTTAGTAAAACAAAAATGTTATTTAAAAGTACGCATTATTATCAAACTATAGATTATTTGGAAAATACTGTGTATAAATCGTAAGTATTAAAATAATACTAAATTCGAGATTTTCTATTTCAGTAGACGCTGCCCCAAGGTAAGAGTGTAGAGCATGTATAAAAAAATCTGCTTCTACTCGAAGGAAAACCGGAGACTCAACACAAGCATGTAGGAGAGTGTTGAAATTTTTCAGTTATTTTGAGAGTACAACAGGAATGGCGTTATAAAGCACAAGACGAATTTAATTTTTATTAAAATAAATAATTTTTATACATTGTGGAACTGGTGCAGTAGGTAACTTTTAACTGCGGAATTGAAGAGATTTAATATAATAACTTTTACTATTTGCAGAGATAGTTATATAGAACGATATCCGAATGGTATGGCCCTTTTTGGCAATGAGTGGTTGACACTCTATAACGATAAATATTATGCCTATTGCGAGTATTGTATTTGTGAATAAAACAGTTTCGTATGAAGTAAGCGTGGCGCTTTAGTAATTCGGTCTTAACAAACACATTCGTTGTATAAACATATTTGGAGGGACGAGTTAATATATTTAATTCCTTAAATAAAGGTTTACAAAAGTTTTGGGGGTGAGATTTACAAATTTCTGGAACAATCCTACTCTGAATTTTGAAAGTTTGGATGCTCTGGCCTAAAATACCCCAAAGGATAATGCCATGTCGTAAATGGGAATAAATGTTTTCAAAATATACGCAATGGGGAATATGTGGACTAACTACGTTAACTAAGTTTTATTTTTCCACCTAATCCTCGACAAGCACCGGGTGTTTAATGACGGGTCGAAGCAGGCCGATGGTGTCGGCTGCTCCGTAGTGTTCCCCCGTAAGACCTGTGGCTACCGTCTTGGAGACCTGTGCGACGTTTACACTGCTGAGTGCTGCGCCATATTGAAAGCACTGCGATCAACAAAGTGCTCCCGCGGATCTTTCTTGATTTGCTCTGATTGTCTGAGTGCCCTTCAAGCAATCCAGACTATGTATACACCTGATAAGCTGATCCAGAACAACCAAGATGTACTTTTCTCCCTCCAAAGTGACGGGAAGGACATACTATTTTGCTGGATTCCTTGAAACGTGGGAATCAGAGGAAATTGGGAAGCAGACGTTTCCGCGAAGGCGGCATGCCTCAAGAATCGCGTGGATTTCTTCACGATTCCAAAAGGGGATATCCTAAATTCTATCAAGACAAGGATTCTGAGAGAATGGAACAATGAGTGGTTGGCTGTTGAAAGGAGTAAGCTCTGACTTATCAAATCCTCTGTTAAGTCGAGGAGCAGTTCCTATAAGTCAGCCAGGAGCGAGGAGGTCTTGCTGACCCGCCTGTGCATAGAACATTGTCCTCTCACTTATCGATATCTTTTGCTACTTGATGATGAACCCGTTTGTGAGGAGTTTAGCTCTTCTCTGACAGTGCGTCACCTACTGATTGCAGAAAATACACAAGAATACGGAGACATATTTGTCTGGCTGCAGATTTACCAACAATTATCGGAAATAAAACGGATGATGTTAATAAACTATTGAATTTCATAAATAGATCGGGGCTCCTCCCAGAATTTCTCGGGAGGGTTTAATTTTGCATTTTTTTTCCTTTTCCCTTTCTTGTTTCCTTTAATTCTTTTTCTTTGTTTTGAAAATTATAGATTTCATATTTTACTTATTTTTTAATAAAATGTATTGGGCAACTTTATTTTGTCCTTTCCTATCATCTTTGTATTTAGATATTTGGTGAATTCAGGAAATTGTTTTAGTGGGTATGGGCGAGGTATTCGGCGAGTCCCACACACGGGGAAGAGTCACTAAGGCTGTTCTCTATGGCGCGAAACTGCTTTTTCCCCACCTGCATGGGCTTTAATGACCTTGACGTTGGCGAGCCCTAAACCCCCCACCCCCCAAAAAAATATTCATTTTATTTTCTACTTCCTTCCAAGTTTCACATACAGAGATAATTGCCGTATCGTCAGCATATGATATTATTGAATGATCTGGCATTTGAATTAATAAGCCATTAACTTATAATATGAAGAAATAACGGACCAAGAATAATACTGTAACGATTTGTTCCTCCCAGTCGTTGTGGGAGTATTTTCAATATCACTGTGGCATATGCCAAGTTCTACTCCCCCCGAATTGTGTGCTATTAAGTACACAATGTTTCGACTTTTATTATAAGTCGTCATCAGGCGTAACAA
The DNA here is from genome assembly GCA_002313205.1 of Laupala kohalensis. Lineage (NCBI taxonomy): Eukaryota > Metazoa > Arthropoda > Insecta > Orthoptera > Trigonidiidae > Laupala > Laupala kohalensis. The sequence goes on along the minus strand of NNCF01127584.1, from coordinate 29,450 downwards.
ACTATTACAAGAAACATAACTACTGAAGAATTTATCAGTATATTAAATGTAATCTCAAACACAAAATAGGTTTACAACAAAAGCATAAAATGCACAAACTATTTTGTAACAAGTTACTCCTCCAAGTCGTCACGGGGGTAATTTCAATTAAACTGTAGCATACCATGAGCTACTCCCCTCGTCTTCTGTTTGAGGCAACGTGAAACCACCTCTTATACGGAGATAAACAGTCACGTGATCTGCTCATGCTCGAGCAACGAGTTCCTTTCTCTTCTAAAAATAGTTTTACTGCAGCTCCGGCGACCGAAGCGTCACTTTCTCTTTTTTTAAACAGATCAGTCTCACAAACAAAACAAAGGGCACTGGTACTACTTTACAAGTACCTTGTGGTACTCCCGTTTTTATTTCGCTAAAATCACTTTATTTGACCTAGTCTAACTTTTTGAAGTCTATTATCAAGATAACTTTTAATTAGATTATATGCATTTCCTCTAATCCCATAGTTGTATAGTTTATGTAGTAAGATTTTGTGGTTTACACAATCAAAAGCTTTGGATAAGTCTAGAAAAGTTATTGCAATAGACTTACTTTTATCAAGGTTATCATATATCTTATTTGTAATGAAGCTTAAAACATCTTTGGTTCCTTTATCTTTGATAAATCCAAATTGCTTATCTGCTAGAATTTTACTCTCAGAAATAAAGTTATATAATCTGTTGTGTAGAAGTTTTTCAAAAATTTTGGCTATGTTTGATATCAAATATGTCTGTCTATAATGTACAGCATCATATTTGTGACCACTTGGAAAAATCAGGACAATTTCAGCAGCTTTTAGTGCGTGAGGCCATATTGATTTTTCTATACACAGGTTAAAAATGTGTGCAAGAACATTTGTAATGAAAACGAACTATTTTTAAAATTTTAGTGTTAATTTTGTCTGTACCACCATTTTTAAATTTCATGACATCTATTATTTTTTGAATTTGGGCATTATTTGTTGGTTGTATAAAAATAGTTTTTATGTTCATTGGTGGTAATTTTAATTTTTTATTTGAACATTTTCTGATTTTTTTACTTAGTCTCGCCTACTCTGCAATAATGAGTGTTCATGTAATATGCTATTTCGATGGGATCTTCAATTTTTTTGTTGTCATCTAGTATATAATCAATTTTTGTACTATTTTTTGCCTTTTTCTGAGTTTAGTATTAATTATTTTCCAAGATTGTTTAGCATTATTACAATTCTTTTTGATTAGATTTTTATCATATTTATACTTAGCATCTTTATTATTCTATCCAGAATTTTTATATAATTTGTATATTCTAATTTATTTGTTTCATTATTTGGATCTTCCTTGAATTTGTTATATAAAAATTATTTTCTCTCACAAGATGCTATTATTGCACTTGTAATCCAATCTTCTCTTGGAATTTGTTTATTTACATAATTTCTTTTAACCCTTTATTTAGCTTTATCTAAGCAATCTTGTATGTCATTGATGACACCATTGATAGCATTTGGATCATGCATTGTTTTGTATTTATTCCAGTCTTTTGACATTGCACAGGAGTATAATGTATTATAATTGTATGAGAATTTTGATTCGTTAGTTTCATTTTTAAATCTCTTTATTACTATAAACAGTGGATAGTGATCGGGCAGTGGGATTGTTAGTTTGGAAGTTTTGGCGTTAATCGAGTTTGTTTTTATAAAAATATTTTCAATGCATGTGCCATTTCCGCTATCATCAAATGGCTAAAAACCCAGGATAGTATGCTTTTTCTAGTAGAGCATTCAAAAAATCCTCACTTACTATGTTTTGTTATATCTATGTTAAAATCACCTATCATTAGGTGATTTTTACTATTTTTTGTTTTGTTTAAAAAAAATTTAGTTCATATTAAACTCTGGGTTACATAGGCTATGTGATCTATAAAGTCCAGAGATAATTAAGTTACTATTATTATTTTATTTAATATGTGTATTTAAAATTTTTAGTCTGACTACTTCTATTGTTTCAGTAGTCTCATTTATACAATCTCTTATATATACAACCACACCATTTGATTTGTTCAACTCTCTATTATTGTAGCACATTTTATAACCTGGCAAATTAAAATATTGATAGTGGTTGAGTTTCCACGATTCGACGCGGACAATAACATAAGGTTTTACCTTTAAACTCTTAATAAAATTTTTTAGTTTATTGTGTTTAGCGTTAAGGCTTCTTATATTTAAATATGAAATCAAACTGTCGTTTCTATGTAAATCTTTATTAAGAGTTTAGATGTTGTGATATGTCTTCCTGTTGAATCACTCGTTGGTTATCTTCGATGAAATCAAGATTTTGAGCCATTATAAAGTAGAGTTGTGTGAAGTATCTCGTTGCGTTGGCGGTGGTGGGCTGCTTGCTTGCGTGGACAGTGTATCTTGTCCATGTGTGTGCTGCTGTCTGCATTTGATTTTTCCTCTCTGTCCGCAAGTACTTCGTTGTTGGTCCCTATTGGCGTGAAGTTGTCGTCTTTACCTATAGTAAAGTACAATTAAGCTTAAACCCAAACATTCAAAGAGAAAAGTTCTAACCTACGCCAAATTGTTCTATACCTTCCTCTTAGTGCAAAAAAGTTACACCAAATAGAGCGACGAGTTTCCGGGGGAAGGGGTGGAAAAGGGGTGAATTTACCCTTTTCAACAGTTTTTCGCAAATATCTCGAAAATTATTAGGCGCAGCTAAAATTTTGCGATAGATTAAATTAATGTACATTAAAGTTTCAATAAAAATAGTTCTATATATTTTTGCACTGCGATCAACGGTTTCGGAGATATGGAGGGGATCAAAATATGATTATTTCACCATTTCCTTGAAATTTCTCGAAATCACTTGAAAATCGCAAGTTGAAATATATGTAACTGCTATTTTGACCATAAATTTATTATTCATTATAATATATAGTCTCGGTAGCTCACTTGCTACTAGAAACCCCGGGTTCGATTCCTGACAGGGTTAGAAAATTTGTAGTGTTTCACTTCAATGTCTCAGTTCATGTAGCTAAGATGATGGTAAAATGACCCTCTGTGAGGTACGAATACTACCAGTTCTTACTTGGAACCGGTAACGTATATTATATCTGAACGCGCGTCATCCCAATATGTTTCACGACATGTCTTAGTAGAGTACAATTACCTTAAAAAAATCACCAAATCCAAACATGAGAAGAAACCCGGAAAGCGCAATGCCAAGATACATACAAGAAGAAAAGTTCTACTCTCTGTGAAATTGTTCTACACCCTCCTCGTAGCATGTGACAAGACGTTACACAACACAGCGCGTCGGGTTTCGGTGAGAGGGAGTAGAAAATGAATGAAATTGTCTTTCTCAGCAGTTTTTCCAAGTATTTCGAAAACTATGTGGTCTAGCTAAAAGTTCCTGGTATATTATATTAACATACATTAAATTCTTCGCAAAAATAGTCCTTTACATTGTTTGTGCTGCAATAACAATCACAGAGATAATGAAGGGGGTAATAATGTATTATTTCCGAACTGACAAAAAATGTAAAGAAATCGTAATTTTCACAGCACTGAAATCGTAATTTTTGCTTCTCTTTCCAATACGTAATTTTTGCTTCCTTTTATTGTAGTTACGCGGGAATAGGTACATTTTAAGCTATCAACTATAGATGGCATTAGGGCAGTTGCCGAAAATATTGTAAAGTTACAGAATTTAGTTTATTGCACAGAGTTAAATGACTGACAGCGCTCTGAAAGTCAAAAATTCATTTCCTTCAAAAGTGTCTGGTAAGTAAACCCACGAAGACTCCGACCTCAGTAGGGCTCGTTACCGTTATTCTTAGTAGGCTTTAACGAGAAATACGTACGAATCATTCTTTTCATAATCTTCCAAAAATAGACCATCCCAGAATTGACTGAAAACTTTTACTTCTGTTCAATTCCATTAAAAACTAATTTTGATTTGTCCATTTTATGAGATAGTCTAGGCGGGAACGCAATATAATAATAAAATCGTACTTAAATGAATCATAATATTTCTGTACCCTAAGGATTTGAATATTTTATTGTCTATGAGTGAGTTGGTAGATATTTTATCCCATGAGATCGTTCAGGTCGACATTGCGCCAGACTGACTTGGTTCAACATTGCTATGTTCTCAATCGCTACACGGTATTTTACGGTTAGTCATACTTTTCATTACAATAAATTACTTTAAAATAATATTGAATAATTAGAGTTATCAATACAAAGTCTCAAAACCTAATTAATTGCTATTCTATATATGTTTACCGGATGAAATGGAAGTTTTTCGGCATTATACGGTGGGTTAATAGTTGGATCCAGCTCGCTGAGATTTCAAACAATTTAAAAAATTGAAAACAATTATTTACAAAAGGTTGAAATTAAAACTCTTCGTCGGAGGAAGCTTGAGTTTCTTCGCCTATGTCGAAAATGTTTTCAGACATCCGGTGTCTAGGGATTTCTGATTTGATGATTCAACATAGAAATCTCTTAGATTACGGTGAACCTCACCGCCAGGTAACAGATTAATCATGTTACGTCGAATGAAAATGGGAGACGGGACCGGGATTCGAACCCGGGACCTTGAGCTCTACGCGCTCATGCGCTTACCGACTGCGCCATCCCGTTCGCTTCTCGGGTCCGTCTATCATTCTCATTCAACTTGTGAAACCCAAAGACCTCTGAGGTGGTCTCGTAGAGACTAGATTCCTCATCTGAGGCGACTCCCATAGGAAGTACTTTATTTGGGTAGCATTTTCCATTTCTGGTTCACAAACATAGAAATCTCTTAGATTACGGTGAACCTCACCGCCAGGTAACAGATTAATCATGTTACGTCGAATGAAAATGGGAGACGGGACCGGGATTCGAACCCGGGACCTTGAGCTCTAGGAATCTAGTCTCTACGAGACCACCTCAGAGGTCCTTGGGTTTCACAAGTTGAATGAGAATGGTAGACGGGCCCGAGAGGCGAACGGGATGGCGCAGTTGGTAGGCGCATGAGCGCGTAGAACTTAATTGCCTACAACGAAATCCCCTTGGATCCTTGTCGACGACTCGAACACCGTTGACATTTTTATGACCAACTGTGAATGGCGCTGAATATATGGGGTTTTCGTTGACCTAATGTAAGGCACCGGATGCCTGCGCACAACAGAACGCTCTTATATCACTTTTCTTCAAGTAAAGTAAAATCATCACATCAAATAAAATCCATTTTAACTTCGAATGTAAGTGCTGTTCACCTTAAAAAATTGCATGGTAAAAATTCACTTCCGTTTCCTGGTTCTTTTTGTCACCCCCATCGCTGACTCAATTCGTGACATTTTCGTGCAACTGACTATTGTTTTTCTTTCTGTATGCATTGTATCTCGAGAAAATTACTTACAAATGCTTAATGCCAACCATAATTATACTTACAAAGCTGAATGAAACCCGGATAGGTAAATCTTGCCAATTTTTAAGATGGAAGCTTGTAAGATGTTCTTTACAATATGAAAAATGTCACGGAATCACGGTGGTGAACTAGTCAAAAGTCTCGAGGAAATATACAAACAATTTTATCAGTCATGCCTTAACTCATCGATCTTTGAAAATTAATGAAATTTGTAGAAGATTTTATTGGATATGCGACATGGCAAAATAAAGTAAAGCTTTGTAATACAGAAAGTCAATTCAAACAAAGATGAAATAAATTAACTTCCTAATGTCATTCTTTACCTAGTTTCTCACGTCATCAGTCCTCTACTAAGTCACGCTGTGAAATATTTTTGGTGAAGGTATAATACAGATTGCCGGTTCCAAGTCTATATAACCGCGGTAGTAAGTCGCAGAGGGTCACTTTTCCATCGTCTTAGGTACATGAACTGAGACATTAACTTAGAACAAAGGTGCAGAAGGTGACCTATGATGAAAGAAACTATCTAACAACATCAAATTACATTGTTTTACCATAAATATAGATCTCAACATAAATTAATAAAATAAAAGTAAAATAGAATTCCTACCATAGATATTGTTATGAACGAATAGCCAGACGTCATAAATACAAGGGATATACAGGGGGTGTTTGTGTGTTTCAACAAACCTGGGAGATTAAGGAGTATTAAGATTCTTTTGCGGAATCGCTCTGATTTAAACAACATTCACATTTATTACATTGACAAATAAATACATATATTTCATAATAATCTACATTTACTGAATTACAATTGGTATGATATGCAGCAAAATTGAAGTTACCTGTTGTGAGCAGATAACACTCTTTGAATCACAAATTCAACAGAGTTATAATTGCATGAAATAGAAATACTTCTATAGAGTGAGGTTCCCATCCCATGTCCTCATTTTTAAACAGAATTACAAAGGTATATACAAAGGTTGAAGTGTGACTTGTAAGTCTACACACAAAAAAAGCCCTTCCTTCCTCGAGTTTTTGAGGAAATGCCCCCCGTAATCAACTAAATGATTTAGTAACAAACTACCTGCTGGTACATAAGCGGTTAACAAGTAACCATAAATATTGCAGGATTTTTTGTATATGCATCAGAAAGAGACTTCTGATACGATCCTCATATATGAGGCATAAAATACAATTGCTCGAAACTCATGGTCTCTGAACAAAGGTCTCGCACATGCGAGTAGAATACTTATGAGCTGGCTTCTGTTGACCTCGCTTGTAGTGGCTGCATGTGGCCTGGCGAAGTTGTTGAATGCTTTGGTTGTAAATCCAGCTGCTTCTGGCTGGCGACTTGTGGTTGCATCAAGTTCGTAGTGGTTGCTCGTTTCAACTCGCTACTGAAACTTAGAATAGCATGAGAGCATTTGTGCTCACAGTTATGAAGTTTGCGTATTTAACATTTATACGACGTAACAACAACACTGGTATGGTTCCGTTTATACGGCAATCATGTTCCAAAAAGTTCTATGCACTTATACGGCATAACAACACAACATCGTAGACACGTGTCCCTATGTCGGGACTCACGAAGTACACGACGAACTGCTTCACAATGGGTATTTACAATACCTGAACAACATCGATGACACTCGTCCCTACGTCGGGACTTACGAAGTTCTAATGGGTGGTGACACCACGACGAACTTCAAATCAGTGGTTTAAACGGTTTTGCCTAAAGGCAAATAAACTTGAAAGTTCACAATCGGTGTAGTCATATTCGGTAGTCCAAATCGAGGATAATGTTTACATCACGACAGGCGGTGATGGACCCATATCCCTACTCACGGGACTGATGAAGTACTAATGGATAGTAACATCAAGACGAACTACTTCACAATGGGTAATGAGTGGCTGGAGACAGCCGTATTTAAAGGGTAAACACAGAACGTGTATATTGAGTACGTTCAGAAAGTGATGCCCATAGAACGTGCATAATGGGCGCGTTCATGGATATGGATTCACGGAACTTACATATAGGGTAGGTTCAGGAATCTAAGTTCATGGAGTCTACATATTGTATCGATAGTTATCGAATACATCGATTGTATCTGGTGGCACTGTCGATGAGTATCAATATAGTTCATATCTCGAGTAGCGCCTATTTTGAATTACAGTTTATTATAGACACTTGATAATTATAAACAAAGATATATAAGCAAATAGAAATAGTTAATAACAATGAACTAATTAACAACAATTATAAACAATAACACTTTACAACCATTTGGTTTGTAACAGATATCTAATAACCCTAGCCTAAATAAATATTAATATTCTGTAATAGTAGAAAGTAATTGCATTTTATGTTAATTTCTACTTAGTCTAAGTTAAATGAATATGGTTAAATGTATCAAAATTAATATAATGTAATTCTTATATGTAAATATTGTTTTTGTTGTTAGTTCTATGACTCGCCATACATCTTTGTTATGATCTATGTGGTTCAATAAAATATTATTATTATTATTATTATTAGACATTGAAACAACAAATTTTCTGACCCTGTCGGGAATCGAACCCGGGGTCCTGCGTCGCAAGACAGCTACCGAGACTATATATTATATTGTTTTCCATAACTTGTTGTCATTTTCCATATTGTGGTTAGACTACTGAATATGTCACATTTGACATGTTTTGGACAAGTCTAAACTTTCATGTTTAATACCATTCAAGTTCGTAACGAAAACTAATTTTTGTAAAACATGATAGACATTCGATACATCTCACATGAATTTCAGATATCTTTAATTTCAATATATACTCGATTGTATCTTTTAAAATAGATGGGATTCTTCGTTATTCATCACGTTTTCCATCATTATGATAATTATTGATGGTCATAATTGTATGAACATAATAATAATAATAAATTTATTGTCAAAAAACTACAAACTGCGTATGATCACGTGGAGGACAATAAACTAATTTACTCTCCGGAAGCAAGCAAGGGACCATCCCATCAATTCCGATCAAGGGCTCTAACATCAATAATTATTATTTATGTTAAAAAATAGTATTGTTATAATAGTTCATAAATTTCTAGTTGTGGTCACATAGCCTGATTAGTCGTAACTTTTAAATGGACGAGAAGTACATTAAAGCGATTTTATGACTAATTGCATTTATTGACTATTTCGCCGCAGAAGATGTTATCTTCCTATTGAATAAAAAACATTAAGCCCACGATTTTTCACTGATAAATTATGAGACTCTACCCGTCGTCGAATTAATGAAGAGCTCAATTCAATCTCTACTCACCGAGAGAATTCACGTTTCTAATGTGGCTTCCTCGAAAACACTGGAACTTCGCTAAGACTCTAGAAATTATTTAATTTTACATTTATGCGAGAAATATTCGAAAATGGAAGTATTATTCCAAGATTCCCAGCAGTAGGCCGAAAACTCAGAAAACGTTTCAAAAACAGCCCTCCTCTCCGCTTTCTCCCTTCGCGACAGTAAAGTTACGTCTTCCGTTGAGATAAGGAAAAGATCGGAAGGAAAAAACCGGGGTTCAGAACGGCCCTACCCAAATGAATACGATCTTCAGTACCTGTATCCCTGGACCGCGGGGTTTTGATCTAGGCACAAGCTCGGGACTGACTGGGCGGTTGAGTTCCGCCGTTCCAAAGACGCACACACTTTCAACTTCTATTGATGTTAAAATAATATTCTTTATTCATTGTAGGGTCCACTTGTATCCAGTAAACATATTATAATGTGTCTTGCTTATTCAAATTGTCTAAATAATTATAAACGTTTGCAGATATTGATTCATAAAAAACTTTAAATGTTTAATGATTCATTGCGATGAACAAATTAATTTTCTTATTTATTAGGCCACAACAACAAGTTTAAAATAAGTTTTATTTCAAGATCATAATTCTTCATAAGAGATACTAATATATAAAGTTTATTACTGCGCTATTGCTTGTTCTACACGGAGTTAAGTAAAAAAAGTATCTCGTAAAGCTAAGTTAAAGTTATAGATTGCAATAGGTTTAATTGTTTCAAAATTGTTAAAACAATATCAACTTGTCCATAACAATAAGACACGACTTGTTTAAAGATTATATAATGATAAATATAGACAAGAACTATAAAGTTTATTACTGTGTTAATGTTCATACTATATGGTGTTGAATAAATACTTCTTTTCTTTACATCTTCATAGGTAAATTGTGTATAACACTTAAAAATGTCTGCCAGTTGATATATGTAAAGAATATTCACTATGACACAGTGTGATAAACAAGTGATTTTTTTGTATCAATTTGGCCATACCAATAAGATTAAAATATGATTTGTTTAAAGATTATAGATTGATATATATAGACAAAAACTATAAAGTTTATTATTGTGTTAATGTTCATGCTGTACAGTGTTCAATAAATACTTTTTTCTCTACATCTTCATAAATGTGACAGATATACAATATGTTTAATTATGTATACATTTTTAATACATAGATCTGTGTTGATTGAATGGTTCATTGTTGTTTAATAAACATATTTTTATAGTTCTTGTTTAGTTAAATTGTTTATAATACTTAAAAGTATCTGCCAGCTGATTATCTTTAAAGAATATTCAACGAGATGCTGTGTAATGAACTAATTATTTTTTTATCAATTTGGCCATAACAATAAGATTAAAATATTATTTGTGTAAAGATTGTATAATGATAAATATAGACAAGAAATGTAAAGTTTATTGGTGTATTAATGTTTGCGCTATATGGTGTTGAATAAATACTTTTTTTCTCTAGAAGATGCATTTTTCTTTTTAGTACGCGATCACAATAAATTTGTGATATGCTCATTTTATTGTATGTTTTTACATTATTTTTGTTTAAAAGCTATTTAATAGAATATGCTTCAAAATTGTTTTGTATTTTTTGAAAGTGTTTTTATATTTTGTTTACTTGGTCAGGAATGCAAGAGGTTGTATTGTTTATAACATATTACATTTACAATGAGGTTTTACATTGTAAATAATTAAATAATTTGTAATTATTGGGAAACTGTTATTTACATATGTTTATTGAGTAGTGCTCTAATGGTTATGCTAGTTTCATATAGTTGTGTTAGTTGCTCTTTTGTTGTAATCTGCAATTATTTGTTAATAACAATAGTAATGAATTTTTTTTTCAGTAATGTGTAGCCGTAATTTCAGTAAAAAAAATTGAAAATTTTTTAATTTGAAGAAGGTTTTTCCAGCTTCACAAGCTGTAACAACCCCCTATATTTAAAAAAATACAATAGTAATAAATTTTAATTTATAGTGATTAATTAGTAATAAATGAGAACAAAATTCTCTCGTATGAGTTTTTTAGTTGTGCCCTAAATGTTGTTCCAACTTCACAGAGCTCTTTGTTGTCTCAGCAGAATGTACTGTGCAATATTTTTTTAAATTGCACTGTAATCCTTATTTTTTTTTACTGGATGAAAAATAAGAACGAACGGACGAAAGAATTTTTTTTAAAACTATCTACTTGTAGAAAATTTAAATAGTTATTGGAAAATTCTACTGGAGACACATTATTGGGATACATTCTTCTGAAACATCGTTTTAGATGTCAAATCAATGAAGAGAAGCAAATTGAAGACATAGACGGAATTGATGATTTCATTCCTCTAGAAGGAAAACAAATGAGTTCTCAATCTAAATTGCGATTCCTAACGGCAAAAACCAAAGTTCTATACGAAGAATGTCTATCACTTCGTGATACTTTAAAGAAGCAGGTATATTAAATTGTTTTCATACTTCTTGTGTAAATACATTAATAAACTTATAGACTACTTAAGGCCAAATTACTCCTGCATAGAGAGAAGAATCACTTCAGTTACGTAAATCTCTCCAGAAAGCAGAAGAAGAAAAAGTGCTGTGGCAACATTCAAGTAAACAATTTGAAGACACTGCCAAGAAGAATACAGTATTTCTAGAAGAAGCCAACCGACTGTGTTTGAAGAAAGATGCAGAAAACGCAGCCATTCAGAAAGTAAGTTTTCAGGAGCAGTATGTTTTACTGTAATTCTGCAATTTTTTAACATTATAGTGTATTATTAGATAGTATCCACTATCTAATAAATCCAGGCCCGAGTTATATCAAGCTTGTCTGTTTTAGGCACAAATAGTTCACTTAATTCATTAACTTTTGTTAAAATCCCACAAATGAAAACTAGCAAGTTACTGTAGCTTCCAATTAGCATGGGACCACTATGTAAACTGAACGCAATAATTTGCTGTTGACACAAATGCATTATTTAGAGCAAGAGTCATGCACTATATAATACGATTCGCCAAACAGATACATTTTCTTGAGATCTGTCGATAAGTTCCTTAAAAAAACATGAACAATTCGTCACCCCAAGAAACTTATTCTCAATACCGTGTAGTGGAGACTCTGCAAACTCCATCCACAAACGATACAAAATTCACAATTATAAAAAATGCAATAAAGTCAGTTCTATACATTACATCAACTTGTGGTTTTATTGCAATCAATTCGTTACAGTCATACCTACATATCCATTCTTTTGAAACTAAAAAGAAATCATTTCCAGGCATTTTTGAAAATTTTCTGAACAAAAAATTGTTTTATGAACTTTTTTTTCATTTCAAACATCTCATCGACTATTGAGAAATGGACTAGTATTGAATTTTGTTAACAAATTGGGTTCACTGACATAAATCAAAAATGCACCCCCAATTGTTTAAATGCTTAATAAAAGTTTTCTATATGTGTAACTGATTTGCAGTTTGTTTGTATTAGTTTTCTTTCACCCATATTGACGTGTTTAACTTAAAAAAACATTTTTAATTCTAAAAATATCAACCCTTTCTGGTATTTTTGAAAACTTTCAGGTCAAGAAATTGTTTTATAAAGTTGTCCTTTTTTTAATGTATACATCTTGCCAACTATTAAGAAAGGGNTTTCAGGATTAATTTTTTTTTTTTTTTTTTTTTGGTAATAGAATCATAATATTTGATTACCTCAGTAATACAACAATGTTGTGAACAATGCATTTCTCGTAATTAAATATGCGAGTGCAATGATCTCCAAATTAGAAATAGTGTACCAACCAATAGGTTAAGTTCTTTAGTATAGAAACTGTTATATAAAGAAATAACCTGATAGGCCCAAGGCCTTAAAATGGGGGGTACAGCAAGAAAAGAAAAGCAATTGTGTATTGAATACACACTTGGAAAGTAAAACAAATGAGACATAAAATAAATTAGAAAGGTACTGAAGTGATTGTTAATTTTGCTATCATTGAAAATCAAAATTGACGTAATATTTATTCTGTGCAGGATATGGATAAATTAAATCGTGATCTAAAGATTTATCTCCAGAAACATGGATGTAATGAAACTCGTTTGAACCGAGTAATGCAGGAGAATGAAATGTTGAAAGCTGCTCTGAAGACTGCAAAATTAGAAGAAAAGGTGATCATTCCTATGCTCATTTTTTCTCTTGTTGAATCATTTATTCAGTTCTTTTGCTGCATATCTTTGGATTCTTGCTGTATTTGACCTTTTCAAAGTTATGTGATTAGTTGTAAATTCTTACTGATACTCATTTCTTTATGTAAACTAAGTTCCTAGACTACTACTCCCTTTCAAGTCATTTTGTGTGTATTCCATAACATTTTTCTGTTGTTAATATCCTTCAAGATGAGCTGAAAAAGATGTTATAACCTGTAACTATGAAATAAAAAAATTTGTGGAACTTACATTTAAGTCGCTACAAAATATTAATTGAGTTATGTTGGCCCCACATTCCAACTTCAAATTTTACACCTAGGACTAGTTTCAAAAACTCCCATTATCAACTCCTGTTGACTGATCTTCTTGTATTCCTGTGGTAGTAAGTCTGAGAACAAATTTTGAAATTAAATAGTTCTGAAATGCTGCTTTTCGTTCCAAAACTCAGTGGCCACTGCCAATTTTTCAATCTGTCCAAACTTCATGTTACTAAAGTGTTCCTTTTGTTGAATTATTCATTCAATTCTTTCACTGCATACCTTTGTATTCTTGCATTATTTGATCTTTTCAAAGTTATGTGATAAGTTGTAAATTTTTATCGATACTCATTTCTTTACATCAACTAAGTTGACACTAGATATCAATACTAGACTACCCTTTCAAGTATTCCATATCATTTTTCCGCTCTTAACATTCTTGAAGATAAGTTGTCTGCTCAGTGAAAACTCTTTTGTGATGTTTGCTGTTTATTCTGTAGATGCCTCATCTATTTTTAATACATGGTTCAATGTTTTAAAATTTTTGTTGAGTCTGAGTGATAGGTATTTTCTGAAATAATATCCTCTTTTTTTAACCTTTTTAAAGTATAAACGTAGTTTTCCACAGCCGAAGTCAGTATGAACTTGTCTGTCCGGGACAAACCACATCTTAGTAGATAAAACTACCAACATTTTGGCCATCATGCTGTGGCCTTCTTCAGGGCAATGTCAGAGTCGTACAGACCTAAGTCGTCTCAGACCTACTCAGAGTATGACAGTGACTGACATTGCCCTGAAGAAGACCGCAGCATGATGGTTGAAATGTTGGTAGTTTTTATCTACTAAGACACGGTTTGTCCCGGACAAACAAGTTCATACTTTTTAAAGTAGTTTCTTTTTGCATCATTATCAGTTTCTCAAATTTTTTAATCTTATCTACCACAGTTTTGGAGAATCCATTATTTTCAGCTGTGTTGATGATGTAGAATATAATAACATTGTCAACATTGCTGGAAATAATGGATTCTCCAAAATGATATATAGAAATTCCCAAAGTGCGTAAGTGCTCTACAAAATATTTGCAGACTGGTTTCTGTTTAAAATAGCATCAAATCTCTAAAATTTTGCAATTACCACACTAATTTTGTAAACATGCTTGAGATTTACATTGTTGTAAAGGTGAATATCATTTTTAGATCTCCTGGTATGTGTTCCTAAACAATCTAATAATGTCTTTTAATTCTTTTTAATTTCTCACTTTCTTTTTCTTAAAAGTGAAACACTTTTATTTGTACTACATTTTTGAATTTAATTATATACATTTAAGTTTATGGCTTTTGTTTTTTAGAAAAAGTATGCATAACAGTATGAAATATTACCATCAAAGAACATGATACACCAATTTATTGTTTTTCATTTTACTGATTTTATTGACAAAATTTTACTCCTTTAAAAAACTATAAATGATGATAAAATTCTTCTCCACATGTTGAAGGTCAATAATTTCTGTATCAAATGACCACAGATTGCTTCTTCAGGATGAAAAATGATGAGAGGTAAATTGAAAGGAGCACATGCTGTTATCTTCTTTCACAGTGTTTGAAATTTTTAAGAGTGTATGACTTATAAAAACATGCCCTCTTAGAATCTATATACCCAACCTTTTTTCTTAGAATTAAATCCACTATCATTGCGGTATTGTTTTTAAATATTATTTCTCATCCCTTGAATTAAAAGCACTTCTGTTGTAACTTATTACTGTCTTTTATTATCAATAAAATAAATTTAACAGTTTTGTGATCTATTGTAGATGCTAAAACCATAACATTTTTGATTCTGTTATTGATAATTTTTATTAGTTTGTGCCTAGTTTGATAGATTTAGGTGCCTACAAGATTGCTTTTTCTTGTCTTAAAATCCAAGTTGAGGGAATTCTTATTTCATTGTTTCTAGTAAGACAAACTGATAAATATTAAGTTGACTAGCATTGTTTCAAGTTTTTTAGTTGTTTTGCCTGTATTTCTAGGAAAAGGTTTCAGAGACAAAAAAGAGGTGTGAGGAATTTATTGGAGCCGTTCAGAAACTTGAAAAGCAGAAGAATGAGCTGATTGTAGCATTTAAAAAACAGTTGCAACTGACTGATAATCTCAAGAAGCAAAGAGTATGTATCATTGAATATGAACTAAGCTAAGCTGTGGGAGCAAAATCTTGTTCATTAACAAAAAATAGTTTTCTGGTATAATAAAAAAACTGGTATTTTCATATAGAGCAACTGCGTGAAATTTTATCAGTAAGTAAAAATGACTTAAGGCATGAACATACAAAATGCAGTGCAGTTGTGCAGTGCATTTGGAACAATTGAGTTTGTTTTCCTTATGTTATTTGACAGCAGACAGTGAGCTGCTTATTGAAGTGTTTGCTAAATATGATTGAAATGTGAGAAACTTTTCACACTTAATATTACATTTAATTACTTGTTATTAGTTTATTTATGTATCTTCATTAAGTGTATTGAGTATTAAACCTTTTTTAACAGAAATCATAAAAGTTAACTAAACTAGTCTCACAACGAGCTTCTATTCTTCACCGATAGGTTTTCGCCAATTTGTACTATGATTTGTTCAGGTGTGCTGTATCTTGCTGAGTACGTAATCAAAAATACATGTTAACATTGTTGTATATTGCCTGAATAATGTTTCATGCCTTCTTAGCACTTGAACAAAGTGGTGGTACTCTCCATGAATTCCTCTTATTGGATCCCCTTCATTTACCTTTTCACTTTTTTTCCTTCATGTATGACTTCTCCACGTCAGATATTGATTATCATGGAGATTTACTTAACGTGATTTCAAGATCACCATTCTGTCATCTGAAAAACACTTCGCTTCACACTGCTTTGTGTGTGCTCATGCCCTTAAATGACCCCCACACTCTGAATTATGAGGAGACAATCCTCCTCTTCTTCCTCCTCCTCCACCTCCTCTTCTTCCTCCTCCTCCTCCTCCTCTTCTTCTTCCTCCTCCTCCTCCTCCTC